>CM021108.1:513379072-513622359 GCA_007115665.2 Sequoiadendron giganteum | reverse complement strand
GGGTTGAGGGATTAGGGTTTAAGGGTTGAGGGATTAAGAGGGTATAGGGGTTGAGGGATTAGGGTTTAAGGGTTGAGGGTTGAGGGATTAAGAGGGCTGAGGGATTAAGAGGGTATAGGGATGGAGGGATTAGGGTTTAAGGGTTGAGAATTGAGGGTTGAGGGATTTAGGGTTTAAGGGTTAAGGGATTAGGGTTTAAGGGTTGAGGGATTAAGAGGGTATAGGGTTGAGGGATTAGGGTTTAAGGGTTGAGGGTTTAGGGTTTAGGGTTTAGGGTTTAGGTCTTTATCTCGCACTCCCCACTTCTCCCCTTCTCCCACTCTCTCCCACTCTCCCCCTCTCTCCCTCCCTCTCTATCTCCCACTCTCCCGTCTCTCCCTCCCACTCTATCTCCCACTCTCTCCCTCTCTCTTTCTCCCACTCTCCCCTTCTCCCTCCATCTCTATCTTCCACTCTCCGCCTCTCTCCCTCCCACTCTCTTAGAAACTCCTATACTCTCAAAAATATACTAAGAAAACCAAATTTCACATAATGCGCTCGCGTTATAATGCGAGCGTGTTTTGTAGTCCACTAAAATGGTAAAAAAATCTGTATACCTATGATTTGAAGGCCCACAGTCTGCATATTCCCCTGGTTCTGTATGTGCTCCAACAAAAATTATCTTTTTGATGATGTTGTGAGGTGTGCAAGCATATTTTTCACATTCCATCACCTTTTCCATGATCTTTTTACCACCTTTGCATGAAATAGCAGAGTTTCCACGTTGAAAGACATATAATATCAATTTAAGTTTGAATTCCATTGAAAACTAATATACAATTGAAGTGTGGAAGTGAACAAGCTTTTGAACAAGTCAAATTGTTGTGGAGTTTGAAGAAAGAAGAAGCTAAGGCTACATAATTGGGTTGAACTCCTCCATTTGAACGTCTAGTTTTTAAGGTATGTGAAGTCTTTACAAATTTTATTTCATTCTATTATGGCTTGCTTTCATTTTTTTTTGTCATTATAACCTTAGGTTGTCAATGCACATTTTAAATTATCAAATTATATACAAAATTATTTAAACTTGCCAATTACCATTTTACACTTGCCAATTATAGAAATTCAGAACCATTCACCAAAATTCATCCTTTAAGACAACTCCAAGCCTCTCCCATTCCTCTGAATGGTCCAAACACCTTCCAATACCTCTGCACAAACTGATGCAGTACAAAGGAAGAAATCAACACCTTTCTTGACACACTTATTCAACTATATTTCCCTTCACAAAACATTTGATTCGTATACTCAAACTAGCATTAAGAGTTCCCAATTCCTTAAGGACCTTCAAAACACCTGGAAAATCTTGAAAATAACTGATTACAATCAACTAGGTTCCTCAAAACATCAACCAATGATTATGTCATTCACAAGTTGTCTTAAATCTTCCATAATGGCACCAATATTTACAGACACAAACTATAATTCTTAAGGCACAACCAAACCATTATTTGCTTAATAAATCTTTGTTTGAGTTAGTACAAAAAAAATGAAACATTTCAGAAGTCTGCCCTTACACACAAACTTAGTTCCTTTGTTCATTGTCCACATTACTAGTAGCCAAACATCTACAAACTATCACATGTATCTCCCAAACCATGCACACACTTCAAACTGTGATACTCATATTTTATGCAAAGTTAGAGGACCCAAAACCATTGAAGATGTCAACTTGCCTTCAAGAGCCATCTAAGAAGATTAAAAAGGTGTAATGGACCAATCCCAACAATCCTCCAAGCTGGATAACAAACAAAAACATTATTTCCCAAATTTCACCCTTGGAATCTAGTTATTGTGCAAAACCAGTTTTGGGCCCTTAACTCCAAAACTTTTGAAAACACCAGGAAAATAAAAGAATTATTGTAGCACCAATTTCATAGTTGCAAGACATACCTTAACCCATCACATGACTCCTTTGGGACAACATTAAGAAAACTGACCTTTTTCACTATTTTAGGCCTCCAAGTAGGCCAATTTTACAAAGGAACTACCCTTAGATCTTCACACTAGACTTCCAAACCCCAAAAAAGTGTTTAATTAGGTCTCAAAACAAGATAATTTATAGGTCTTAGGAGCTTACCCGCTCAACTAGGCTTCCAATACAAAAACCCCCATTTTTCAATGCAAAGAGGGAGGGTTTATAGAAACTCCTATACTCGGGCCTTCCCAGACCATTCCAAAGAATCAAACATCTTTAAAATACCCTGCACAAGGTAAAAAGTTCATTACATAGACCACTCCTTCAACAATTGATGGGGAGTCTTATCTTTCAAGAGCAATATTGCTCTTCCCAAGACCTATTCTTTGGTCTTCCTAGGGTATTCCTCTCTACCCTACTTAGGGAACCATCCTAAACCCCTCTCACCTCATAAGACTCTCCACCAATTTCAAATTCTTCACCATTGCTCTCAATTCACCACTAAGCTTCCTTGGGCTCCACACTGACCCAAAGTGTCCTAACCACTCGAGGGGCTAGGAAAGGGTATTCTCACTATCCCCTTTTTGATTTGACTCCCCACTGATCCATCTCATAGGATTCTTTCACCTTGTACCCATCGCTTTCTTGAAAAACCCAATTTTAGGCCTTGCAGCCTTTTGCCCAATTAAGCCTCCTTGAACCCGTTTTCTTGGCTTTTCTAAAAAATGGTCTTAACAACCCCCAAATATTTTTATAGATTCTTTCTATTGGTACCCTAGGCTTCAATATTTACCAGGTGTTTAGTCCCTTTGGCATTCGTACATAGGACTGTCCTCATACCCCCTATTTTCAAGGGTTTCTAGGGTTTTGGCTCCTTTTTCCAACTTTGAGGGCTTCAATGACCTCCTCAACTCTCCTCCTTGCATAAAAATGTTTGGAATACATGTTCCCACACTCTATTGCTATTGATTGGCACAAAACAGTCAATTTAGCAACTTTCTTTACTGCTGTCCTCTCCAAGCCACTAGCCAGAATGCACTTGCACTCGCCTAGTTCTTGATGAATTCACCATCACCCCTGCAAACCAAGACACCACACACCATTTGTACACTGTAAAAAAATTTCCCTACTTGATTCCAAGTGGCCATGGTAGCCTTGCCACAGGAATTCAAGTGGGGATCATTATTTCCAAAAATTGGCCTGAACCGGCTATGAGACCAAAAACTCTAAAAACTTGCAAAACATAAAGGAGTTGAACTAAATGGATAATATAATGCTTCAAAAAGTAATTAAGTGACACAATTGAGAGAATCAAAGCATTAGACAAGCCCTTTCAATCCATTCTTGACTGGATGAAGGCACAAAAACAAAAATTCAATGAAATTTACACTCTTCCAACTCACAAATTCCCCTTCCAAAACTCCAAATCGTACAATAGCTTTCCCACATGCTCAATTAGGGTTTTTATGACCTTATATACCTTTCTTCCATGTTCTAGGACCCTTGGGTCGGGCTTAGAGCATCATTAATGCCCTTTTCCCACTTTTAGGACAAATTGCCAAGTCTACATGGACTAATTTGCCTAGTTTCATCATTCAGGCTTCTCCAAACTTGAAGGCTCTAGACTACCCTAATTTTTCCTTAACTCACACATCAAAAACACTATTGGGACTTTAAATCATAGTCCTTATTCCCTTGGTGGTTGGCTAGAACCACCTATAAGCCAAAATTGCCAAGATCTTCCAAAAGATCTTTAAGGTGCTCCTGCACCAACAATTTTTCAAAATCACTCCTTGGTTCCTCAAATTCTCATGGAAAAGTGCTTGTTTGAGCTAAGAACCACAAATAATATTGTCATTAGTTTCATTCCAAGGCATGTTCAACAATAAAAGACCCTACTTTTGTACATGATGATTGTAAGCATTATTTAAATGAAGCCTTCAATGACATATATTTTTCAATTATCTTGAATGGATACATTTTTTAGGAACTAATATTCATCTCATTACCATGGTACAAATAAAATTATCCACCATGCCGAAGAAAAAGACAAAGAGGAAACTAACAGACGAAGAGAACGAAACCTTGAAAGAACAGGAGAGAGTTCAGGTGGCGACATATCGTGAAATGAAGAAATTGGAAAAGATTGATGAAAACAACCCGATTGTAGAGGAACCTCAACTGTCAAAAAGAGAACGGGAATTGGCAGCACAAAAGGCACGAATGCAAAAGCAGTATCGTAAGACAGATTCAGATACCATAGTTGGAGACACACCCTCTATGACAAGTGAATATGAAGGGACACCATTAAGCACAAGCGAATATGGAGGGACACCATCTAGCACAAGTGAATATGGATGAACACCATCTACTACAAGTGAATATGGAGGGACACCATTTACTGCAAGTGAATATTGTTGGACACCATCCAACACATCTCAAGTTGAGAGTACATCATCACTCGAAATTGACGAAGAAGGTATGCCATCATTCCCATGTGAACCTCAAGGTATGTCTTCTTCTCCACCCTCGATCGAAGGTATGCAATCTAGTCCACCTCAATTAAATATTGATGAAATTCCTAATGTTGAGATGTATGTACCTAGGAGAACACCACCAAGAATTTTGTGTAGAAAGCCAAAGTATTTGATTAATATTGATGATGAGATTTTGGAACACATGGAAGGTAAGATTTCAACACACACTTGTAGAAGATATTCTGATAAGATTTGGGAACGATTCTTTGAAAGGCTAAATGAGACTGCAAGATGTCAACTATTTGTTGAAATGATGTGGGGTGTAAAGTATAGGAACATCATGAAGACTCTTGGGTTGAGAACATCAAATGCATCGAGTGAAGACACTATTGTGAAGAATCTAATGGATGCTTATGAGATTGTGGGTAAGACCTCACGCTCAAAGGATAGTAATGTCACCTGATGTGTCATTACATCGACTTTGGTAAGTTGTCAAACAAAGAGAGCTCACCTAATTAAAAAGACTAGTGAAAAAATGGGAATTAGTAGAAAAACTTTATCAAGAGCCATTCAAAGGCGGCAAAGAATTGAGGGAAATGATACAAATGAATTATGGGAATTCTCGAGGAGGCTGTCACGAAAAGATAAAGAAGTTGTCGAAGCCTTGAGAACACTAATTGAAGAGTATTGGAAGAATAACACAAGGCCATCTCTGAATCAAAGGGATGTGGTAAGAAGGAGAATCGGTAGTCGAAATCATGAGCCACATCCAAAGCATTTTTTTGATATGACTCAAACCCAATTTTTTCGGAAATTTGAAAATGATTATCCCCAAATTAGTATTTCTCAAAGATTTTTTGAATTGCTTAAACCTTTTTATGTCAAGATAAATCACACATGCACTACTTGTTGTTGTAGACTACATATTGAATTTTCTAACCATTACGATTTTTATCATTCTATATGTTTAGATTTGCATACTAATGATGTTTTGCAGGATTGTGGCATAGAAGCCCCACCAAAATCTTCAAGAGAGTTCTTATCAAATTTTTTATGTGAAAAAGAGGATGGCTAGATATTCTATAGGACAACATGCTTGGATGGTTCATGCGAGCATTGCGATGGCTTCCAGCGTATGCCAGTATGTCAACATATGGAAAGCACAGATGAGGTGGGACAAAAACTAGTAGAGTTCGAGAAGTATAAAACAGTGGCAAAGATGGGTCTCAAGCAAAAAGGTGTGATTTGGTTATTGAGAAGATTCCAGTGAATAGATTTTTGACCACATTTCGTGACAGTATACTGTTTGAGTATGCAATGCATACCCATAGAGCCCGATGGTTGGACACGCAGTTCAAGCTATGCAAGGAAACCTTTCTAGTTGGAAGCATATAATTCATGGTTGAATTTGATGAGAACTACACTCTACAACCACAACATGAGGTGCAGTCACATTATTACAACTCCACACAAGTTTCAATATTTGTGCACGTAGCATTCATTCATGCATCTGATAGTACAGATGAGCAAAGGAAGGTATTGAGGGAGTACCACTTGTACATTAGTGATGATTGCACACATTCTCCAGAGTTCATGCAAGGTTGTTTTCAGATGTTCTACAGTGGTTTGGCTCAGAGGGGCATAGAATACAATCAACATATAATATGGTCTGATAACTGTGCAACACAGTTCAAGAACTCACACATGTTCTACTGGTTGTGTAGGATGCATGTCATTACAGGTGTTCAACATATGTGGAAATTTTGTGAGGCTGGACATGGAAAGGGAGAGCATGATGGTGCAGGAGCATGCGTAAAAAGAGCATTAGCACGAGAAGAGTTAAAGTATAAAGACAGTGCAAAGTTGACAGATGCAAAATCAATCGTCAAGTGGTGTAATGCTTTGATGGGTCCAGGTAATGAAGGTACATCTTCAGTTCGTAGATTGTTTTGGTTGATGGATGATACTAACATTGCACCATATGAAGACTGTTGTACACTAATAGGATCGAGTGAGGTACACTCTTTCCTTAGCTCAAATATAGGTTCATGGAGTATCGATACACGAAAGATGGCATGCTTTTGTTCTTCATGTACAATGCAAGACTAGAATGATTGTGAGTCAGGGGAGTGGGTTGACAAATGGTTCACAAGTTATCTTAGCCCACTTCACACGTATTGCCCTCCAATGATATTGGAACTAACACAGATAGAATCATTGGTCGACTTTGACCACATATCAAATCTAGTTCAACGAGGTGATATATCTACTTTCTTAGTTGTTGAAATTCCATACTGTTAGATCTTACTTTGTACTGTATTCCTAACGTTGACAAATTTCAAGAGATTTTTTGCACATATCAATGCAGGGCATGTTTATGCAGTTATTGCAGATGAAGATAATGAAGAGGGAACAAACTATTACTTGTGTCATTATGTTGAGACCAAAAAGAAATTGGAGGCCCTAGTTATAGATGAAGAAAACATCGAATACCCTATAGGCTCAGTTGTGGTTACTGGAACATGGCTTAGAAGGTACCCACATTCAAGTGTTAAACATTGGCTATTTCAGGACTTTGACATGCATCGTAAGATTCTTCATTACTCGAACCTTGTCATGGAATCCAATGTTCATTTGACCAAATATGGGGGTAGACCTTTGAACAAGACGTTATGGAAGGTCCGTGAGTCTGACCATGAGGCAATACTTGACACAATAAAGAGTAGAGTAGACCTGGATGGTTCGTTGGATTAATTTGTAAGTATATGCACATTGGTTCTTATTAATTTATACTTGTATGCACATTAATTTGTTTGATGCCAATGCTATCATCTTCTTTTACAATGATTGGTGTCTCCTTGCAAAAAATGTAGATATATGAGCCAACCAAGAGAATGTCAACCAGAAAAGCAATGCAACATCTATAAGTGCCTTCCATCTATTTTTATTTCATTTCCATTTTGGATGCTCTTTCTTTTTCTCTTTTACTTTGCGTATTTGTAAATAAACTAATAAGGGTTGATTGATCTTTCATTGCAGAAAATGCTGATTTAAGAGCCATCAAAGAAAATCTCAGCCAAAAAAGCAATGCAACATACTTATTTTGATGATTTTGACAAATCTCAATTTTGATTTCAAGCCATTTTAAGAGAGCATGTGAAGCTTAGCGAGGGAATCTCAAGTTACTCATTTGAAGTTAACCTCATGATGAGTACCTATGATTAAGACATTTAAAGAGAATCTTGAATGTATGAGTGACATTGTAAAATATCTGAGAGAACAAAGTGCCAGAGGCATTATAATAAGATTAAATTACATAATGAGATATAATCAAATATTGTAAGGTTTTAGTTCATGTTTTGTGTAGTAGCACCTTGTTCTGTAAATGCCTTGAGTAGGAAAATTTGCAAACTTTGAATTTTCAAATGTAAAGAATGTGAAAAAGGTCATATAAAGGCCATGTAAACAATTTGTACACATTTTTCTGCAACTCGTGTGATGAAGCGGATTGTTCCAACATGTCTGAATAGGTATGTTTACGCTAGGAATGGTATTTTTTCACATCGAAACATGTAGAATCACTCTGAGCTATGTTCCACTGGATCGATCCCTTAAGGGTCCAAAGTGCAAAATGGCTGCAAACTTCAACATGCTAGTACTTGGATACCGTGACACTTAGAAAATTCTCGTCTGATCCTATAGAAAGGCATTGGTCCCGTCTAGAAAAACCTCTCTTGGTTTTGGCTATCTTGGAGTGGTTTTCTCGTGGTGGTAGATTTTCACTTGATGGAAAAAGTGTCAAATTCAAGTAGTGTAAAGTTGCAAAGTGGTGCAACTTTCTCTCTACAACTCGTGTGACTAAGAGAACTGTTCCAACACATCCAAATAGGTATTTTTACGCTAGGCATGGTCTTTTTTTGCACCGAAACACGTAGAATCGCTCTGAGCTATGTTCCACCAGATTGATCCCTTAAGGGTCCAAAGTGCAAAATGGCTGCAAACTTCAGCATGCTAGTAATGGGATACCGTGACACTTAGAAAATTATCATCTGATCCTATAGAAAGGCGTTGGGCCCCTCTAGAAAAACCTCTCTCAGTTTTGGCTATCTTAGAGTGGTTTTCTTGTGGTGGCGGATTTTCACTTGATGGAAAAAATGTCAAATTCAAGCAGTGCAAAGTTGCAAAGTGGTACAACTTTCGCTTTGCAACTCGTGTGACCAAGAGGACTATTCCAACATGTCCAAATAAGTATATTTATGCCAGGCATGGTCTTTTTTCACACTGAAACATGTAGAATCGCTCTGAGCTATGTTCCACCGGATCGATCCCTTAAGGGTCCAAAGTGCAAAATGGTTGCAAACTTCAGCATGCTAGTACTCGGACACCGTGACACTTAGAAACTTCTCGTCTGATCCTACAGAAAAGAGTTGGGCCCCTCTAGAAAAACCTCTCTCGGTTTTGTCTATCTTGGAGTGGTTTTCTCATGACGGCGAATTTTCACTTGATGGAAAAGGTGTCAAATTCAAGCTATGCAAAGTTGCAAAGTGGTGCAACTTTCGCTCTACAACTCGTGTGACCAAGCGGACTGTTCCAACACATCCAAATAGGTATGTTTATGCTAGGCATGGTCCTCGTTTGCACTAAAACATGTGGAATCGCTCTGACCTATGTTCCACCGAATCAATCCCTTAACTGTCCAAAGTGCAAAATAGCTGCAAACTTCAGCATGCTATTACTTGGATACCGTGACACTTAGAAACTTCTCGTCTGATCCTACAAAAATGAGTTGGACCTCTCTAGAAAAACCTCTCTTTATTTTGGCTATCTTCGAGTGGTTTTCTCGTGGTAGCGGATTTTCACTTGACGGAAAACGTGTCAAATTCAAGTTGTGCAAAGTTGCAAAGTGGTGCAACTTTCGCTCTGCAACTCATGTGACCAAGCGGACTGTTCCAACACATCTGAATAAGTATGTTTATGCTAGGCATGGTCCTCTTTCACACTGAAACACGTGGAATCGCTCTGAGCTATGTTCCACCGGATCGATCCCTTAAGGGTCCAAAGTGCAAAATGGCTGCAAAATTCAACATGCTATTACTCAGATGCCGTGACACTTAGAAAATTCTCATCTAATTCTATAGGATCGCGTTGAGTTTTTCTACAAAAACCTCTCTCGGTTTTGGCTATCTTGGAGTGGTTTTCCAGTGCTGGCGGATTTTCACTTGATGGAGAAAACATCAAATGTAAGCAATGCAAAGTTGCAGAGTGGTGCAACTTTTGTTCTGCAACTTGTGTAACCAATCAAACTATTCCAACATGTCCAAATAGGTATTTTTACACTAGGCATGGTCCTCTTTTGCATCGAAACACGTGGAATAACTCCGAGCTATGTTCCACCGGATCGATCCCTTAGGTTGGAGGAGTCTTAAGTTGCAAATTTGTAAGTTGCTTAAAACAACAAATTTGAAATGATATTGAATGGCCCACTTAGCACTCATTGCATCTAAGTGATGCTCATAGAGGTGAGGCACTAGGCCTTCCCAGGAGGTCACCCATTCCAGTATACTCCAACTCATTTTTGTGATTGGAAGAGAGCAAGTTTTCATTGAATTTCTGTTTTTGAGCCTTCATCCAGTCAAGAATGGATTGAAAGGACTTATCTGATGCTTTGAGTCTTCCATTTGTGTCACTTAATTACCTTGTGTAGCATTAGATTAGTCATCTAGACCAATTGGTTATCTTTTTGCAAGTTTTTGGTGTTCTTGGTCTCATTGTCGGTTTAGGCCAGTTTTGTGAATAATGAGTCCCACTTGACTTCCCGTGGCTTTCCTCTCATGGCCACTTGGAATCAAGTTGGGGACTGTGTAAATAGTGTACATATAGTTTTTGGGTTCTTGTTTTGTAGGGAAGGTGATGAAATCATCAAGCACTAGGCGAGTGCAAGTGCATTCTGGCTAGTAGCTTGGAGAGGACAACATCAAGGAGAGTTGCTAAATGGATTGGTTTGTGCCAATAAAGAGTATGGGAGTGTAGGCACATGTATCTCAATCATGTGTGTGCCAGGAGGAGAGCTGAGGAGGTCATTGAAGCCCTCAAAGAAGGAAAAAGAGCCCAAAACCCTAGGAACCCTTGAAAATAGGGGGTTTGAGGACAATCATATGTAAGGACACTTGTAGGACCTAAGGCCTAGTAAATCTTGGAGCCTTGATGGTAAAAAGAAAGAATCTACAAAAAAATTTAGGGGTTGTTAAGACTGTTTGTGAGAAAAATCAAGAAAATGGGTTTTAGGAGGCCAAATTGGGGCAGAAGGCTACAAGGCCTAAAATTGAGTTTTTCAAGAAAGTGATGGGTAAAAGGTGAAAGAATCCAATAAGATGGATCAGTGAGGAGAAAAATCAACAAAGGGACAACTAGGATACCCTTTCCTAGCCCTAGAGTGGTTAGGACACTTTGGGTTAGTGTGGAGCCCAAGGAAGCTTAGTGGTGGATTGGGAGTGATGGAGAAGAATTTGAAATTGGTGGAGAGTCTTACGTGGTGAGAGGGGTTTAAAAGTGATCCCTGAGTAGGGTAGAGAGGAATACCCTAGGAAGACCAGAGAATAGGTCTTGGGAAGAGAAAGAGTGCTCTTGAGGGATAGGACTCCCCATCACTTTAGCTCATCAATTGATAAGTAGGAGGTATTTTCTACAATGTGTGAAATTGTGATATTGCTATTAGGGTTCCATTGAGCAGTCATTTGTAGTATTAGATAGAGCTCTAGCTTCTATAGTATTGCACATGATTGTAGATAGTTTCAAAGATCTAGATAACATCAATAGTTTACATTACTCAAGAAGGATGAACATCTTAAAGACATTTGCAAAAATCAGGACAAGTAACCTTCTTGTGGACTTAGGGTTGCAATATTTGATCTACAACATGTTCCACCATTTCTTCAGTAGTATCAAGAACACACATAATGAAGGTGTGTTTGTAGCCATGAAAGATTATGGTTTGAACTATCCAGGAGAGTGATGTTTTATCTCGACCAACCATATCTATACCATGGTTTGTTTGGAAACAAGGATGGGTTCTCTCTTCATTGGCATATACATTATTCCTTGATGTGTTCACACTAGTGTTACAAGACTAGGACTCACCTCAGACTTGATGAGCCATTTTTTGACTTGGACTCAAGCTCAGAGCCCAGACTCGACAAATAGAAAAACCTAAGAAATTCAAAGATTTGTAAGGATTTAAAACTTGTTTCATGCACCCTTTAATGAATAAACCTTAAAGACACAATAGCATCATCAAATATAAATTACTATGATCCCATACACAAACATACATCAATCATATAAGTATAAGCGTAAATTTTAGCTGAAGGAAATAACACATTTAGATATATAAACATTGTGATATTGCTATCAGGATTCAATCGTGTAGTTTTACAAGTCAAACTCATTGACCCATGATTCATCAGTAGTGGTTCACAAGAACCCATCTCTCATGATAATGAATGGTTCATAAGGAGGAAGATAAATCTTCATACATTTCTTCTATCACAAATGAGATAAGTGCTTGGTTTGATGAAGGTCATGAGACAACCATTAATGGGGAGTGGATACATGAAGAATTAATGGAGAATGATAATGGCTTCAGACCTGCTATAAAGGATTTTTTTTTTCATTTCAATGATGCAACAGGTTTTTGGTTTCACTACCAAAATGAACCTACGAAGAATGCATGTGAAACTCATTTTGACCTTGAGGGTGTACTTACTCCATCTCAAGGATTATGCATTGAGGATGACATAGATCAATGCTACGGCTAACCAATTAATAATTATACACGTGAATAAGTCAAACATGTACATGTCAATAAGGGAACTACAAGTACTCATAAACACATAAGCCTCAAAAAGTATACACACAAATACATAGTATACACAAATTAAAACAAAGTATATGCATGAATACAAGGTATATGCATGAAAACATGTAAGCCACAAAGTATACACTCGAATGTACGTAAGTCACAAAGTATACACGTAAGTTGTAAAGTATACACTTGAATATACATAACTCATATCTATTGAACCATCAATTTAGAATGCAAATATGGACAGGCATCGAAAAAAGATATTTGTATTAACCAAATAGCCATGTAGGCATACATAAATATATGTCGATATAAGTATGAAATATATGTACAAAATAACCATATAGGCTTACGAGAATGCCATCTAGGCATACAATGTCAAATATGTCCAATAAAAAATATGTACAAAACTGCCATGCAGACATACAATAAAGGACTTTGGAATCAAAAGTCATTGCTCTCCATGCCCAGGAAATAAAATCTTTCCCTTTCCTTTTTGCTCAGATGGCGATAGGTCTGTCACTCATTTTTGCTGTGCTCATGGAGTGCTCTTGCTACTCCTCCTAGGGTTTAGTTCATGGTGAAGTTTTAATTGTTACAATAAGAAGTAAAGACATGAATATATAGAAATTACATTATAAAAAATGATATATATTTGATAAAATAATCACTTACAACCATCTCACAATCTCTCTCCATGAGGGAAATATCCTCACGCCCATGCTCAAGAGTGCTCAAGCCCTGTATAAACCATGCAAATAGACAAAAACTACGTGAATCAATAATGGTTTGATTTCTCACTAACTAACATCTATAACAACAAATGTAAATTAAAATTTACTAATTTGCCTCATACCTCTTCTGTTAGAGCCATCGAGGATTGTATAGCATATTTCACACCAATATCCATTGCCCTCGTCACATTCAGAGGTGTATCATCTCGCAACAACTGAAAATAAAACAACAAATTATTCAACGTAATCAATGATGTGCATGTATAAACTACACAAATCTATTAAGTACTTGATTCATTAGTTAAACTCTTTATTCTATTACCTGCGTGAAGGTTTGAGTAAATCCACCGCCATTGGGAAGTGTTCCATCAAAACCTCCAATATTAGTCTGTTCAACATCCAAAATTGCATATTAAATTACCATTTGTAAAACAATGTCATTAATATGCAATAAACTTATAATTGTTTACTAGTTACATACCCTAGCTATAGGTGTACTCCAAAAATAGGTTGGTGGGGGGCCGGTGTATCCAGTCTCAACACTGTGACCCTACAATTTTATTAAAATCATAAAATTTTTTTAGTTAATCTTGCATTTCAAAATCAAAATTTAATAAATTAAATTCAATGAACACATGCACTAACTTTTACCTGACTATCAATTCCATATGCCTCATGCAAAATGTTGCCCTCTCCATCTCCATAGCTGTAGACGGATCCTGCGTACCAGTCTCCTGAGGGTCGATGGGGTCATGTGAACAAGTAGTCCCGCAATATTGACACACATGTGTTTGAAGACCACCACTAGAAGACTCCCCTGGATGGCGCTGTAGAATAGGGCTAGTATGATGGATGACACTCTGGGTCAAAGTGCTGATTTCCTACAATGTCTCTACATCAACACTTTCCTTCACGACATAAGGCATAACAATGTGCTCATGAGGTGGCCTAGTGAGAGTTCGTCTACCTTGCCACGTAGGATCCAACTGTGCACCAGGTCTATCTTGAGCTGACCCCCCATCTCTCCCCTAGAAATCCCTCATATCAAAATAATTTGGGATTTTGTTCCAGATGAACTCACTGTATAGTTTCCTAAGGAAATATTGCGGGACCTTGCAATTGTTGCACAGTGGGTAATCGAAGACCATGTACCACCTATCATAAAACTGATCCTTCATTTTTTGGTGGTGGCACCAATGGATAGGAAACCTCTTCACATTGAGGGTAAGATTTTGATTTGTGCGTGGGTCGATGAATAATGAGCACAAATCACCTTTTGTTATTTTTAAATATTTCACATCCTTGTATGATAGTTTATTTGCATAATACTCCCTAGCCGCCTACCTCCTATCTTCCCATCTAGTTATTTGTTTGCTAATTGAATCTAAATTTGTTAACATATCTTTCAATGAATTTTCTAGGGTCATTCTTTCTGTGGTATAACCATTTGGATCACTCAACCTATTGATCAAATCCTCAATTTTTTTTTTGTTGTTCTCAATTTCACTCATTAAATTTTGTTGAGTGTGAGGAGGGGGTTGAGTGATTGGTGGAGGAGGTTGATGTTGTGGTTGATTTTGATCTTGAGGATTTGGTTGGTCCTCCTATTGAGGATTTTGAGGGTTTGCAGGTTGATTTGCATCTCCTAAAAATTCAAACAAATAGATATGAAATTCAACCTAAAACTAACAAATTCAAAACAAAAAGCATAGAATCCTTACCTCTTACAACTCCTCGTCGTCGTGGCACCATCGTTGTGAATAAATTCGGATTCTTGGTGAAGAAATTATTCTCCTAGAACGCGAGCACGATATTTTGGGGTTTTTGGCCGCAGGTGGAGCAAAAAAACCAGTCGAAATGCAAATGAGAGATTTGCATTTATTTTTTTGCTTTTAACAGTGGATAACGTGAGTGCATTATAATGCGCTCATGTTATGGCTTGTAGTTGTAGCCGCCGGGACCTTACCTTGCCTAGGTTTAATGGAAGACATAACACGAGCATGTTATAATGCGCTCGCCTTATGGTTTTCAGCTTTTTTTTTTTGAGGGTGTCCACGAAATTGCTACCCATTTCCATGCACCCACCCAATGATGAATCCACAGTTGCAACTCAACACCCTTCAGTGGCTTCCTTGAAGGTTTGAAGTTATATAAATCACCTCAAGGTATTGGATCTTGCTTGCTTGATTGCTTGAATTTCTTGGAGACCTACCACAAGAGTTAGCCTTCATAAACAATGATAACATGAACATATATATAAACTCACATATTATTTGACATGATTCTTGGATCTTGAATTGCTGCAATAAAAATCTAAAATGATGCTATTGATTTGCTTGATAGTGCTCTTGACAATAATAATTGCTCATAAATTCTTCTTCTAGTTTTAAATGGTGAAAGTACTAGGTAATTATAGATGTTTCTCTAATTTCTTGAGAATAAAATCTTGATAACCGATATTTGCAACTTGAATTTCAAATGTTTGATGCTTGCAATTTCCCATAAAACGGTAAAAATAGGATATATAATGCATCATTTAGGAAGTTAGGGGGTTAATTAGGCTCAATAATTTAGGGGGGACAAAACATAGTGTGAAATTGTCAAGGGTGACAATTTACAACACTAGAGTTAGTCCCCACTTCAGTGAGCGTATGAACTTACGCTTAGACTCACATTGAAGTAGAAAATCTATATCAAGAGGGGTTTGATTGTCCAAATTTTGAAGAGATAGGATGACTAAGGATCTAGGGGGAGCGCGCAAGCCGCCAGGATCCAAGATCCCATGGCAAGACAACATAAGCACAAAGGAACACACATGTATGAAATGTAGTAAGACAACATACATGATGTCATAATTGTTACACCCCGAGTGATATTACCTATTTATGATTAAACCTAGTTTGGTTAAATTGCTTGAAGAAATTAATGTGTTTTATGAATCTTTACATGAATGTGTTTTATAAATCTTTATATTAATTTATGTTTTAAGAATAATGAATGGAAATATGATGAATGAATGATTGATTCAATTTGATATTTTATAATGATTCTAATTATAAAATGTATGATGTATATGATTATGTTGTGTTCAACTAACTACTATTGTGATGTGCCAAGTTGAGTGCAGGAATAGGTTCGAACCTCCAAAAGAGAGGGGAAGTATCACTTAGGAGAATAACTTGGTCTAGTAATCCTTAATGAACCTAACTAAGCATTCACACACTCACACCCTAGTTGGTCTTAGTGAGTCGAGTTAGTTTTGGGAAAAGGTAAGTAATCTTTGGTTTAGATGTGAATGATGTGATTGAGGAATGTGAATGAGTCTTGATGCCGTGTGAAAGTCATTCTTTATGTGCTTATTATGGTATCGATGTGATATATGCATAAAATGTATATATGTACATATATATGGCAGACTCATACATATGAATGAATACACACATGAGTATATGTAGGTAGATGTACCTACACATGCTCATGGACGGATTACACATATGCATGGGAATACCGATTGGACTAAAGGTGACATGTATACATATATATATATATTCTGTGTAGATGTCGATCGATGTTTATGATTAAGTGTTTTTTATAAAGGTATTGAAATAGTATTATGTATATGTATATGTATATATATTATATTTATTAACATATATGTCTAGATTAACATAGTTACATATATATATATAAATATTTATAATCATACAGTATATATATACGTAATATTATTATTATATTATATTTATACATATGTTTATTGTTTAACAATTAGATGTATTTGATAACTTTATAAAATAAGAATATATATTAATATATATTGATGTATATATATGGGTGTGCACTTTTTGGCCAAAAAGTGGAATTGTTTTCCTTGATTTTCAGAATTTGTCACATTTGACCTTAAAATTTGAAGCGCTTAGAGACAAAATCTTAAAAAAAGTCACTAATCATAAAATCTAGTACTCAGAGTCTAGTTTCCAAATATGTAATTTATTTTAATACCCAGATGATACAATTTGATTTTCAACAGGTGTTTCTGAAAACCACTATTTAAAAGTCACTTATTTTACCATACCATGCATGTGTATGTCACCCATATTTTGAACTAAATAATCATATTTTTTTTAATCCTTTTGAGAAAATATTTGTAACACACCAAATAATGCTCTCAAAAATTTTCGTAATTTTTTTTGAATATTTTTTTGTTAATTTTTTATTGGCCATATTTGTTGTTTTGAAAAATTGCCGTGTATGTCACACATAAGATGACGTAAAATTATCATTTTTTTTTTTTTTTCAAATTGAAAATAATTGTTTGAAGTATGCTTTTGTACAATTGTTCTTCAAAGAATTATTTTAATAAAAATTAAAATACTAAAAACCCCGATATTTCAAGTTTATGGATTAGTTTCATAAAAAAAAAAAAAAATAGAAAAAATCAAATTGTAAAAAAATTGCATATTTGGAATCTAGACTGTATCATCTATAATGGGTTTTAATTTCGTAAAAAAATTCTAAAAAAATGTCCTCAGACATATGCCCAAAGTCACTATTTTCTTGTGACATTGATAGGACCTTCAAGTTGTAGGTCAAACTAGGTCCGAAGCTTAGGTTTGAGTCCCCAAGCCTTTTCCCAAATCAGTAACGAAGCATAAAAATGACCTAAAATTCAAATTTAAAAAATCAGGATCCCGATTTTATAAACAAGATCCTAATTTGTAAACGAGATCCCATTTCCTACATTTATTGTTTTGTCTATTGAAATGAGGATCAAGATCCCATTTACTATGGATCCCATTCTATAAACAGGATCTCGAGTAGTTTTTGACCATTTTTATTGCTAAACAAGTACATCGTCAATTCTATAACACCCATGAACACAGTGAAGACAAAATTCCAAACTCACATAAGGAGGTGCAAAAAATCGCCTAAGGAGACACATAAACAAAGAAAAGATAAGGCCAAAACCTCAAGAGTTGTTATAACAACACCACCACAAAAGGTGATTTACAAAACAACAAAGGGGCTTTGCTCAAAATATGAAAGGTCACACCTTAGGGAATATCACACATGACATCACCACCAAGAGAGGACTAATCTTGGAATAGAAGACACACATTAGGGCATACTACCCATAACATTACCACTAAGGGAACCATCATATTCCAAGAAAGGTCACATACTTAGAGGGAATCAAGCGTAATATCGCCACAAAGGAGACACTAACGTAGATAAATAAGGTCACACATTTATTGCCAAGGTCACACTTTTTAGGAGATGTATGTTATCATCACCAAAAAGGGATAATTTCTTATGCAAATGATGAGTGGGGGAGTATATGCCCCATCTTAAAATGTTAGTGTACTTACTACACTAACATTTTAAGGAGATAAAGAGGGGTCCCTTGCTACAAGGAATATGCCTAGGACAAGGCTACCTAACCCCTTGCTACCCAAGTGTAGGGACAAAGGTGATCCAAGATGGATTATGATATGCTTCTCCTTGTGAAATGAAATATGATTGCATAAACCTCATTTATACCCCCATGCATGGTAGTGAGCATGTTGTGATACTACTACTACCACATAGAAAAGAGCAACAACAAATTCTATTTGTCTCTTGTATGATTAAGTGAAGATGTTTTGGTATTTTTGAAGGATAATAACCAAGACATTTTATTGTTTCTTTCGTGTTAGACTCTATAAGGATACAAATAGCTTTTTCTTTTACATCACATCCTTTTCCATTGTAGCCAAATTATTTCAAAATTTGATAACCTCTTCCATAAATGGCTTCCATTACTTTCAAAGAAGGTAGTTTTTCATGATCATTTTCATCATAAGTGGTTGTGTAATTTGTGTTTTCCTCCTTGCTAGAAGTTGTGGAGTCAAATGCTTTTGATGATTCACTGGTTGCTTGTGTTGATATCATTGCGACTTATTTTTATTTTTCTAATTTTGATGGTGTAATATTGTATTCCCCCATAAATGTAGGTGTGAAATCTAATGATTCCCAAACATCATCCAACAACTTTATAACCGATGAAATACACTCATATTTATATTTTCTTTGAAAAGGTTCCACTTTTGTAGTTGGTGTCAATGTTCTAAGAGGATTCTTCATTCCTGTTTCAGTTTGTAAACAATTTTCAGATTTTGGATCTTTTATCATGTAAACCTTATTGTTGTAATTGTATTTCAATAGATACTGAAGCATTGAGGGCACACCTTTCATCTCATGAATCCATGGTCTACCCAAGATAAGAATATATGAAAGATCATGGGTCATGAAATGGATGGGAGTTTGAAACACAACCTTACCAACTTTAACAAGTAACATTATCACACCAAGTGGTTTTCTTTCCACCTTATCAAAACCTTTGATTGAAAAATCAACAGGTTGAATTAAAGTTTTATCTGTTCCAATTCTATATAAAATATTTACACTAAAAACATTAATCCATGAACCATTTTCAATAAGGGTACGCCTAATCCCAACCTTGTTAATACTAGCCATTATCATCAAGGTATCATTTTATTTTTTCATTTCCAAAGGGGGTAATTCACTTTGATGAAAGACCATGTCCAAATTAATCAAATTCATATCCTCAATTAAGGTTTCTACATCATTTGGTTGCACACTTGGAGGGACAACAACTTTTTACAAGGAATTTTGAAGCATGCCATGATAAATAGGCGATGTTTGAATTAAATCCCACAAAGAGATATTAGTAGGAGTGTTACAAAGTTTCTCAACAAGATCAAATTATTTACCACTATGCTATAGAATGTTAGGTGTGGGTGGGAGGTATGGTTGATGCAATGTAATGGATTTTGGACTTTTTCTGATTGCTTATTACTTCTAGTGTTATATGTGTGAGCTATAGTATGATACCTTGGTTGTTTTGAAACATCATTAGTAGTCAAATTTTGTTTTGGAAACATTAGGATATGGCCATGAGGTTTAGGAGGTCCTATAATGAGAGGTGAATTAGGAGGTCCAATAATTAGAGGACTTTTAGGAGGTCCGAAATGAGTTTTAGGAGGTCCAATAATCAAAGGAGATCTAATAGCCAATTGTGAATTCATAACATCAATGGATTGGACTTCTTGTTGATGATCTTCTATCGAGGAGGAATCTAATGTCACCTTAGTGTCTTCATCTATGTAATCCCTGTTACTATCTTTTGAAAGAAATGCATCAATAATTTCATCCTCTTGCACCATATATCTTCCCAAGTAGGAAATGTATTGGGAGAGAAACAAACAATATTATCGTTACACTCAATGATTGGATCCTCTAACACCAAGATACCTTCCTCACAAGTAGGTGAGATATCAGGAGAAGAAAAACTATGCTTGTCATTATTATCCATGATTGCATGCTTTTGCACCAAAACATTCTTACAAGTGGGAGAGATATTAGGAGATGAATGAAGATTAGGCAAAGTGATATTAATAATTGTGTCAATTATTTCATTCTCTTGAGCCAAGATAATCTCACAATTAGGAGAGATATTAGGAGAATGACTAACATGCTAGTCAATGATTTCATTTTGTTTCCTTAGATTGTGATCATAAGTAGGGATATTAAAATTATACAAGCCATGAGTTACCATATCAAAACCACATCTTTGGAAATGAAACACCTTGATTATTTCCTTATGGATCAAATGATCAAAATCATATAAATCTGAAAACATAATTCAAAAATAGACATCAGATCTAGAAATAAGATTCCAAATTTTGCAAACTAACATAGGTATCGGTTTGTTTCTAGGTGTGTCCAATGTTTTCATGCTTCTAAAAATGCAAGAAATAAACTAGATCATGCAAAACACAAAAATAAAGCAATACTCAATATTGGGCAATAAGGAGCTCAAACCAGCGTATGAAGCCTCCTATTGTGTAGATTTTCCCACAGTGTGTGATTTGGATGTGTGCTTACTTGAAAATTCAATAGCATAATGGCGCTTGAATGCAAAATGGGTGATAGAGAGATGAAAATGGCTAAGTGTTTGGATATATAGATTGGAGGATGTTTTAGATGGAGGGATAGGATTGAGAGTTGAAGATCAAGGGTTGAGATGCCCAAAGACATCTCAACCCACATGGTGATGACAAGTGTCATCACATGGGGAGAGGAGAGGATGAGGTGGAGGGTACTTGAAAGTACCCTTGGGATGGATGGGATAGGAGGGAATATTAAATTCCATTTTAATCCTCATGGGGAGAAGGAAAGGGAATTTAATATTCCTTGGGGAAAGGGGTGAAGAATTGAAAATTCCTCAAAAAATGTTGATGAATAAAATGGAATTTAAAATTCCAATTGGGGATGCGGGTACATTAAAAAGGAATTAAAATTTCCTTGAGAGGATGAGAAGCATTGATTGAAGGGTTGACCAAGGGGTAGATTATGATAATTAATGAAGGATTAGAAGAAGGTTAGGTGGCTAATGGGGATTAGGTGTCCACTTGCAAAAGTTGGAGGATGTGACACCTCCTAATCATGGATTAGGAATGTGAAAATCCCTAATGATGGGATTAGCAAGTGGATTAGGATTAGGTGTAGATTATGGGGATGAGACATTAAGGAATTAAATAAAGATTATTTATTTAATTCTTAGAGGAAAAGGGTAAAGGGTAAATTATTTAATTATTTAATTAAATACCTTAGGGATTTAGAGGACTTTAGGGGTATTAATTAAATAATAGCGATATTACTTAATTAATGTGGGTAAGAGGATATTTAGATGAAAAGGGATACATTTGACCAAACGTAAGTGGTCAAATCTAGGTGTGTACATTTTTCCCCTCTTTGAGATGGTGTTACGAAGTAGCATGATTTCAAAGAAGATTAAGAAATATCATCAAGAAGAATATGGTTAGATTAGGGTAGATGCCCCAGTCGTTCAAAGGAGTGACTAGGAAGAAATATTATTGGAGTGAAGATGAATATTAGGATTGATGCCCCCTCAAGAGGACATGTGGGTTCAAGAGAACACAGGTGTGCTCTTGAGATGGATGAGATGGTGCAAGGTTTATGAGTAAGATGAAGAATGAGTAGGATAATGGAAGGAGAAGATGAGAAAAAACCAAGAACAAATATGATGCTTCCCTAGTCAAGCTACAAGCCAATATTAATTGATGTTTTATGGAGTGTTGTTGATGAGGGAATGATATATCCTGAAACAACACAAGGAGTGGGAAGGATACATATTGATTATCATAATGATGGGAGTGTTGTTGATGAGGGAATGATATATCCCGAAACAACACAAAGGATATGGAAGGATACATCCCAATGATGATGATGAGTGTTGTTGATGAGGGAATGGTATAGCCAAAAAAACACAAGGATAGGGAAGGATACATCCCGGTGATGATGATGATGATGATGATTATGATTGGATGAAGGCTTGTAGAAAGGCTAGGAACAAGACCAGAGATGTGATTGGATTATTTGTGTTAGATTGAATTGATTAGGATTGGATTGAGATGTGAGATTGCTAAAATGAATGAAGATGATGAGGAAAAGATGCTTAGAATAACAAATCTATATTATCTTAAGAAGATTGAAGAGATGATGATATGATGAGGATGGAGGAAGTAGAGGGATGAAAATAGATAGGATAGATAGATGAGGGAGAGTGATGAAGGATGAATGGATGAGAAATATTTAGGGTGAATGGATGGGGGGATTTTGATAGATGAGAGGATGGGGGATGGGGGAGATGAAAGGAGAGTGATAAAATCAAGCAATTTAATTGTTATGCATTATGTTGTCATGTAATGAGCACTAAATTTGATATATTATGAGATACTATGCACCCAGGTATGAGGAACCAAGGTGACTTTGTATCACATGCATAGGACTGACACAACAAAAAAAAGGTTAGTCCAGTTCATCCCAAAGTCATAGGGGCTTTGGTAGGGCTAATGCTGGAAAACCACAAGCATGAGAGGTTGCCCCATCATAACACACGACTACAAGGATCTTGGTGGGTACCATGTAAGAAAACCAAGAAAACATGATCACACAACAACCCAAATATGCCCCTATGTCTACCAGTCAAAGTGCACCATGATATGATGGATTGTGGTGACCTTAAGTAGGTGTAGTAGGAAGCTCAAAAGATTAAAAATTCAAAAGCACCAAGAAATCACAATAAATATCAAATATAATTTTCCATGAGGAAAATAGGTGGACAAGATTGATAAGGTTTGATATGAGGAATGATATATCTTGCTAAGACCAAGGATGGATGGCGTAGATAATAAGATCAACACGATGTGGGATAATTGAGATAAATTGGAACCTCCAGGGGCTATCAAATTTTGTTATGGGAACCAATTGGATAGGAGCTCTTGGTGACACGAAAAAATGCAAAGACACACCCTAAAGGATATACCTAGGTCGTGGGGGCTCATCAAAGATGACCTTGCCTATGTGATAGCGTAGAGGCAACATGGTTCAACAGACCTTAACAATGGATGATGAATGATGAAATGTAAAACCTAATGATAAGTAGATGAAATGATGTAACCTATATTATGACACAAGACTATCTGTGTGGATAGGGAGATGGTGATCACGTGAAGCTCAAGAATGGGATAGTTATCCAAATCATCAAAAGATGAATTGGGAGGATGATACGATGGATAAATAAGTGATGAAAAGTGATAAGAGATTGGAAATATATGTGAAAGAGGTAGAAGTGATGACAATGAGATATATGTCATGGATGGCATGGGGGTAGCCTATAGCTAGATACCAATAACAAGGGATTATGAGATTGAATAAAAATAGAGATAAATGGGTGGATAGATAAAGATGGGGAGATGTAAACATGAGAAGATGGATAGAGGGATAAGGATTTGGATATGGAAGAGGTTATTGGATGGATAGATGAGAAGATAAGGATTTGGAAAGATGGAAGGGATTATTGGACATGGATGGATGGACGAGAAGATAAGAATGAGAAGATGGAAAAGGATTAGTGGATGGATGTATGGGAAGATGAGGATTTAGAAGATGGAAGGGATTTTTTTTGGATGGATGGATGGGAAGATTAGGATGGGGAGATGGAAGGGATTATTGTATGTATGGATGAAGGTTTTGGAAGTATTAGTGGATGAAGGATGGGGAGATAACAATAGTGATATGGGATGGATGAAAATATGGATGAATTTTGTATCCAAGGACTATGTCACAAAGAAGAAGATGCCCCACTCTAGATATGCCATGTGTGATAAGGCAAGAGATATGTTAGATAGGAGGATGGGTGAATAAGGGAGTGAGATGGATATGAATAGGATGTATGGGTAAGGAAGGTAGATGGAGGAGGATATGATGGGTGGAAAAGGAATATGATAGTGCATGGATGAAGGGAGTGTATGCCAAGAGGTGTCCAAAGCATATATGTATACATATTTATTTCTATCTATATCAAGATCACTAAAGGGGATGGAAGGATTGGGTGGATAGGACATTGATAGGTAGGATGGGTGAGATAGGTCAGATGGATGATACGAAAGAAGGGGATACTTAACATGGAGTTGCCCCCAAGTGTGGAAAGAAAATTTAGGTGGATTTACACATGATGCCTATTTATCGGGTTTTCATCATGGTATTTGTCTAAGGTGCTTGTTTGTCAAGTTTTCACCATTGGACATATTTTTTTGTTTACTACTTTTTTTCTTTTTTTTTAAATTTTTTCATTTTTTGGAAAGTGTGTGGATGGATATGGATGGATTTGGAAGATATGTGATAAGGGAATGGATGAAGGACTCAAGCATCAAGTTCCATATGAGGTAATAAGAGCCCATGTTTGAAGTGACTATTGGATGTTGGTACAAGCTTATTAGGATGGATGGATCATGCAAGGGAATGGATTAAAGGGATTTGATGTGGTAGATACATGGGGTAATGGATGGGATTGTGGAAAGTGGATGGATGGAATGATGGAGTGGATGTGTGATGGAGGAATTTTTTTAGGACCAACATTGGCACATGTGGTGGTGGATATGAAATGACAGGAGGATTATTGGAGGGAGGATGTTGGGATGATGGAGGAGTTGGGATAGTGAATTTTGGGACATAAGGACTCAAAATAGATTTAGGAGATGAAGGATGTGGATGATTAGCTTTTGGATTAGCAACTTTGGAGGTTGTTATGGATTTTTCATTTGAATGCAATTACATATTTTTTCTTCGAGATCCACATGGTTTTGATTTTTTCTTTATTGGGTCTTTGTGGCCTTTTGGATTGATTAAACTTTTGGATTGGATTTTTATTTTCTTCATCATGTCTTTTTGAGGGGACATGGTGGTCTTTAGATTATTGTGGATGTTTGGATTTATGTATTTTTACTTTGGCATCCAAAGTGCTTTTAATAGCAATGGGATGGATGTGAGGATATGGATGACATGGAGGAAACATGAATGGAGTGATAGAGGTAGGATTTTGGTGGTGGTGAATAGATGGAGGATGTGAGATGAAATTCATGGAGGGGCACCTTTGTTGATCCTGGTTAGGGAATATGAGAGTGGGATGTTTATGATGGGTGATTGGGATAGGTGATTGATGAATGAGGGGATGAGTAGGATGAGATGGAGGAGTTGATTTTTGGGTATAAGGTCCTAAAATGGACTTAGTACATGGAGGATGTGTGATGGTGGATGGAGGGACATAAGGACCCAAAATTGATATAGTAGATGGAGGGACATAAGGACCCGAAATTGATATAGTAGATGGAGGGACATAAGGACTCAAAATGGATTTGGAGGATGGAGTAATATGGATGGTTGTTTTGAGGTGATATGATGGAGGAGGGGGGATTGTGAAAAATGTTTTGTGGAGTGATGGGAAGAGCCTATTTCTTTTGGAAGAGGATCGCTTAGGATGTACAAAGGTTGTACCAATTTTTTTGGATTGTGAGTCTTGAGAGATATATCCAAGACCTTGTGCAAGTGGGTTTTATTTTACATGTATGGGCTCCAATAAACCTTGCCCATGGAGGTCTAAACCTTTTCCTTGATATTTTATGGTCTTGAGCATTTGACTTATGGTAGGATGCTTGTTATTTTGGAAACATGATGCAAGACCATTATTAAGTGGAGGAGGATGGGTGGTATATATGCTTTGTTATTCTTCTACAAGAAAAAAACCATGGATGAATGTAAGAGGACCAAGGACATAAGGAGTTTGTTTTTGGATAGTTTGGGTAGGTGGTGATAAAGGATCATGAGATGGAGATGATGGGATGGTAGGGTATTGGTTGAGAGGAGCGAGTGATAAGGGATCATGAGAGGGATTAGGTGATATGATATGGTATTTATTCATAAGGGGATCATGGGATGGAGTGGAGGATCTAGTATGATCTTGAGATGGAGTGGATGGGATGTTAGGATCATGATTTGGATGAGGGGATGATAATGAATCATGAGGGGGATCATGAGATGGAGTGAATGGGGGACTATGATCTGGAGATGGAGTAGATGGGATGGTAGGATCGTGATGTGGATGAGGGGATATGTTAGTATGCTTTGGACCAAGCTCTTGGAATATTTAAACTTGTGTAGGTGGAATGATGATAGAGGAGTGTTGGATGGGATTCTTGGATGGGGAGATGGAAGCATGGAGGATTCATGAAATTCACGAAGGTGGATTTTGGTGATACTAGGTGTGATCCTAATAAAATGTCAAGTCCTAATGTGAGATGTTAGATTAAAAATAATAATGCAACAAGAGGAAATAACAAAATAAAAGGAAACCTCAATGATTAGCCTAAGAAAATGGATAACATGAAAGTAAGATAAAACAAATTGAATGTTTGTTATACCTTCATGTTGTTGCTTCCTTGGTTGGCCCTTGATCTTTGGATGTCTTGTGTGCTCCTTGGATGGAAATGAAGCTAAATGGATGCAAGATGCAAGATGGATGAGAATGCCAAGTGTTATGATGGATGAGAGCTCAATTGGTAAATTTGCAAGAGTTTGGTTGCAAAAGACTTGATGATCAAAATGGGAGAAATGAGGGGGTATTTAAAGGCTAATCTAAATTCTCTAGAGAATTCAATGGTTGGGATTGATCCAAAAAGATCAAGATGAAGGGCTATGGTGAGTTGAGGACTCACAAGCCCTCACATATTGACATGTGGAATGTGAGATGTCTTAGGGTGGAGTGATGTGAAAATGAGGTGGAGGAGAAGGACAAGAGGTCGAAGAGAAGTACATGAGGTGGATGAAGGACAAGTACCTTTGAGGTACCTTGGGGGATGAGAAGATTTCCTCAAAAAGGAACTTCTTGTCCCCAAATGAGGATGAAAGAGACTTTTGAGGAATTTTAGAATTCTTCAAAATCTCCATGGGAAAAGGGGAAGTGGTTGGAAGAATAAATTAAAAATTTACATTCATTGGAGAGTTTATTGGGTAAAATGAGGTTTCCAAAAAGCTGGAGATTTGTCACATGTGGGTGATGTGACAAGTCCAAGGTTCTATAAGTCCTTGGCACATGTAAAGTGACAAGTCAAGCCTTCTAGAATCTTGCATGGGGGATGGGGAAGACCTTGGAAGGAAAAAAGTGAATTAAAAATTCACATGGGGAAGAGAGGAACCTTGGGAAAATAAATGTGAATTAAAAATTCACATGGGAAAGAGAGTCCAGGCTAAAAATGGTAAGTGGGAAGATTGACCAGAAAAAGTAAGCTAAATGTGGCTAATGATTTTGATTAAGGTTGTGCAAACACAGGATTAGGATAATTAATGAGAGATTAGAGGCAAGTGGGAGATTATGGAGGATGTGAAACTTAATTAAGATTAAGTGGTGCACATCCTAATCACAGATTAATTAATTTAATCTGGATTAAAAGGGGGTTATGGAGAATGTGACAAGGAGAGAGAAAAAGGAGAATTAAAAATTGGTTTTAATTCAAATGGGTTAAAGACTTAATTAAATAATTTGTCATATTTATTTAATTTAGAGAAGAAAAAGGGATAAGGTAAAGTATTTATTTATTTAATTAAATACTTTAGGAACCTTAGGTAGAAAATGAAATAATGATTAAATAAATTATTTAATCACTATTAATGAAATAGATGAATAGAGTAGACGATATTAAAAAGACTAAATTAAATAATTTGTTATATTTATTTAATTTAGAGAAGAAAAGGGATAAGGTAAAGTATTTAATTTATTTAATTACATAATTTTAGGAACCTTGGGTAGAAAATGAAATAATGATTAAATAAATTATTTAATCACTATTAATGAAATAGATAAATAGAGTAGACGATTTTGATCATATGGAAGTGATCAAATTTGGATGTCTACACTAGGAGTAGGGTCGGAGGAGTGGATTAGATTTGGGTGTCTTCAATGGGTTGGGTGGCTCTACAAGTAGAATGTGGGGATTCAATGGGTCTGATGGGTTCAATAATTTGGATGGTGTTAGGAGTGGTAATCATAGTGATAGGTGTAGGATGGATAAGGGACTCATCACTAATGACCGTACATGATAGAGTGGGGTGGCATAGCTCTATGAATTCAAGATGTGGAGTTGGAGATGTATTCTTTGTCATGAGTCCTTGAATGACATCTAGAATGAGATAATTGTGTATTTTAGGCTTAGATGGAAGATTGGGACTAGATGGAGGATTATGAATGGGTGGATGATTAGGATTATGGATTGGTGGATTAGGATTAGATGGATGGAGGAATAAGAGTAGGTAGATGATTAGAATTGGTGGGGGGATCAAGATTAGATGGAGGATTAGGATATGATGGAGTGAAAGATGGAGTGACATAAGAGGATATGGGTGTTGGATTAGGATCATAGAGTGGAGGATTATGATTATGGATTGGGAGAGGAGAGGGTTGGAGAAAAATGAGATGATGGATTAGGATCATGGAGTGGAGGATTAGTATTATGGATTGGGAGAGGGTTTGGAGAATAATGAGATAATGGATTGGGATTAGACGGAGGACAAAGGTATGATGGATTGGAGGGAGGATTAGGATATGATTGAGTGAAAGATGGAGTGATATAGGAGAATATGGATGGTGGATTAGGATAGGAGGACATGGATGATGGATTAGGATAGAAATATGTGGATGGTGGATTGACATTGGAGAAAGTGGATGGGGAATTAAGGTAGGAAGATTGGGAAGGTGGATTAAGGTGGGGAGATTGGGATCTAGATTAGGATTGGAGGATGTGGATGGTGGATGAGGATCATGCATTGGAGGATAATGAGATGGAGGATTTAGACTAGGGGTGAAGGTGATAGTGTTGTTGTGTGAAGATGGAGGGTGAGATATAGCTAGGGGAGAAGATGGAGCCATGGACATGGAATGAGAAGGATATGTGAGGGATATATAAGATGGACATGTGGATGATAGATAATATGGATATGTGGATGATATATAAGATGGATATTGGATGGGGAAGATGATGGGATATCCATTGTCAAAGGTAGCATAGGGATTACTAGTGGGTGTGGATGAAGGAATGATGGGATAGTTTGGATGAGTGATTGGATTTTGGATGATGTTTAGGGAGATATGGCTAGTAATAATAATATCAAGGGGATATATATCATACTCATCTTGATCAATAAGACTTTCATTATCATCATCAACATAATTGGGATCTCCCTTGATTAATTTTTTTGGTTGTGTAGGAGGAGGATAAGGATTTATGATGTTGGATTGGATGGATATGGATTGAAAAGATGGGAATAGATGATTAGAAGAAAATAGGAGATGATGAAAAGATACATGAAATGGATTAGAAGAATGTGGTAGAAGGGATCTTAAGATTTGTTTCGATATCAAAAGATCCTTGATGTGGATGGACTAAAAATCAAATTGGGATGTAGATTAAGTTCTGATTGGGATTTGATTGAAGCTTAGATTAGGGTTGGATTGAAGCTCAAATTAGGATGATTACAAGATATGATGGGATATAATCCTAAGTTCAAGGATGCAGCTAAAATGATGTAGATGATTATTGGATGGATGAAGGATAGTATCCTCTCAACTATGGTTGAGATCCTATACCAAAGTTCAATTAGATGGATTTCCTACTTGAGATAAGCTAAGTTCTCAAGAAGAGGTGATATTGATGCAAACTATATATCTCTAGATTGAGGTGAAATAGTTTGGAAAAATGGTTATTAAATTGAGATGGAATAAGTTCCAAAGAAAGTGTTATGATGGATGAATGATTTAGGATTTAGGATCTCGATTAAGTATTGGAGGTTGGATTTTGGATTGTGGATGATTGGGATGTTGATAGGATGGGTTTAGCTGACTCCTTGCTCAAAGGGGATGATTTTGGATAGATTAATGATGGTTGATGAGACATAAGTGATTGTTTGGGTGATGGATATGGAGAGGAAAAATGATTGGATTACAATTTTGGACTCAAGAAGATATATGATAATTGTGATAGGATGGATTGACTCTTTAGATTTTGGATGGGAATCAGATTCACCCAAGAATAGAGTGCAATCACTTTTGTAGGTAGCGAAAATTTCTAAGTGCAAAAATTCCTATCAAAGTAATAAATTCACCTATGAGGGAATGCCCCAAATAGTGCAATGATGCAAACAACGGGATCACACAAGAAGCACATGGATTTGCCTATATAGGGAGGATTGTATGGAAAAGAAAGTTGGATCCACCCTTGAAGGGAGGATAGCCTATTCAGGGGATGATGGTATGGACGAGAAAGACGAATTTTCCCCTAAAGGGAGTGATATTGCCTATCCGAGATGACTAACCAAAATGACTGAACTGGATGAGGGAATGTGAATGCCCTTTAGAGAGAAAATTTTCCTCTATAGGATAAAGGGACTTGATGGCAAAGGACATATAGAAAAATGAAACATTTAGACATGGACTAGGATGGACAAAAGATAACCACTAGTATGTACAAGAAGACACACTAGACATTACAAACCTAGAATTAGTCAAGAGGGTTTACAAACTTGATGTAGGCCCACCACCTCGAGGGGTTAATACTTTGCGATACTCGAGTGGAACACCCTTTCTCATGAAGGTGGATAGGTAGAGATCCAGTGACAAAAGGTCATCAAAAGACACCATAGGTACACCTCTCTCTCCTAGAGAACTGTCATAGTTCACTCAAGTATTTATATCTCAACCTAAGCGAGTACATGGTAAGTAGATTCGGGGTACGATCTACATCCCCTACACTACACCAAGTTGCGGCTAAACACGAGTCTTAAACTAGGCTAAAAAAAGGCGATCTAGGGAGTCCTCGATACACTAGGAGGGTGTGTGAGGCACATCTGTGAACACGATCTCATCACAAGAATGGGTTAGGAGCCTCAATGAAGGTACTAAAAACTCAAACCAACCCTTCACACCGAACTGGGAATCACCCTAGTATCAGTGCTCTGCTAGAAACAACACAATTGGATTTGGGTACAACTTTCAGTCTCCTCCTTTATATACCCCGCTGGTTCATGTGGTTGAGGTCATCCCTTGGGTGATGAAATCCCAGGAAGGCCTCTTAAAGGGTAAGAAATTCTAGATATTTCTGATCCCAAGGATCACACGTACCACAAGGGGAGAGCATATTTGCAACCTAGTACTCCTAAGTAGACTCACAGATGGAATTAGATTGATTCATGGTTTTTGATCCCCAGGCTCACATGTAGTGCAAGGGGAGAGCATATGCCAATGAACTAATCCCAAACACAAAAAATAGATTAATTTACCCTTTAAGAAAAATAAGTGTGCTTAGATTAGTATGAAAAATATACTCACACTTGTCTTCGACTGATTGTCCTACAAAAGATAAGTTAGTAGTTTTATTCTCCAATCTTGGGCAAGTGATAGAAAGCTACTCAAAAAGATGATTAGATGCTAAATAAAATGATGAAAAGAAGATGATTGTTAGCTTAGGGGGTGAAACACCCAACCCAACAAAAAGGGGGGTGCGGGGGGATAGTCTGATCCCTGTGCAAGGGGTCTGGGGGCGAAGCCCCCAAATATTTTTTTTTGGAAAGGGAAAGTATAAAGCACTATAAAAATTACTAAAAACTAATGTTTTTATACCTTCTATAGACTATGCAGATTTTTCCTTGTAGATCATGGATTCACCCCTATAGATCATGAGTTCACCCCTATAGGCCGTTGGTAGATTCACCTCTGAAGGTTGTGCATTCACCCCAAAAGGTAGGTAGATTCACCCATGTAGTAGAATCTCCAATTCATAGAATTATCTATTTGCAGAATCACCTATCCATAGAATCGTCTATCCAAATAATCACCTATCCACATGATCACCTTTGTAGAGCCAGAATGTCTGTCAGTCTGGATACCAGAGCATAATTACCCGTCTAGAACTAGCGAGGGAAGCTGAGAGTGCAATCGCCTCTATAGAGAGTAGAATCACCTCTCTGAGATGTGGAATCGCCTCTGTGTTTCAAAAAATCTGAATCCTACAAAAAAAAATAGAAAACATAAAATGTACTTGTGATTTGGGTCCCATCAGACATGCCAAAAATATGTGCAATTTTTTCGTGCTTCTAAAAATGCAAGAAATAAACTAGATCATGCAAAACACAAAAATAAAGAAAGACTCAAGATTGGGCGATAGGGAGCTCAAACTAGCGTATGAAGCCTCCTATTGTGTAGATTTTCCCACTATGTGAAATTTGGATGTGTGCTCATTCAAAAATCTGGTAGCATAATGGAACTCGAATGCATAATGGGTGAGACAGATGAAAATGGTTGTGTTTGGATATATAGATTGGAGGATCTTTTAGATCGAGGGCTAGGATTGAGAGTTGAAGATCAAGGGTTGATATGCCTTGAGACATCTCAACCCACATGGTGATGAAAAGTGTCATCATATGGGGAGAGGAGAGGATGAGGTGGAGGGTACTTGAAAGTACCCTTGGGATGGATGTGACAAGAGGGAATATTAAATTTCCTTTTAATCTTCATGGGGAGAAGGAAAGGGAATTTAATATTCCTTGGGGAAAGGGGTGAGGAATTAAAAATTCCTCAAAAAGTGTTGGATGAATAAAATTGAATTTAAAATTCCATTTGGCGATGTGGGTAGATTAAAAAGGAATTAAAAATTCCTTGGGAGGATGAGAAGCATTGGTTGACGGGTTGACTAAGGGGTAGATTAGGATAATTAATGAAGGATTAGAGGAAGGTTAGGTGGCTAATGGGGATTATGTTCCCACTTGCAAAAGTTGGAGGATGTGACACCTCCTAATCATGGATTAGAAATGTGGACATCCCTAATGATGGGATTAGCAAGTGGATTAGGATTAGGTGTAGATTATGGGGGATGGGACATGTGAGGAATTAAATAAATAGATTATTTATTTAATTCTTTGAGGAAAAGGGTAAAGGGTAAAGGGTAAAGTATTTAATTATTTAATTAAATACCATAGGGATTTAGAGGACTTTAGGGGTATTAATTAAATCATAGCAATATTACTTAATTAATGTGGGTAAGAGGATATTTAGATGAAAAGGGATAAATTTGACCAAACGTAAGTGCTCAAATTCAGGTGTCTACACTAGGATCTAAAGCAAGTTTTGGAGGACTAGGACGCCTTAGGGTGTCTATGTCCTATTAGGTCTTTTTCAGAGCTTTCAAATTTAGAGGCACTAGTGACAAGAACTAACTATGTGATACCTTGCAAACCCAGATTTAGAATTAATTCTATTTCTATTTTATAAGTTTCCAAGTTTATAATGTGTTGTAGGGTTTTAAACTTTTGAAAAAATGAAAACTAATTTACCCAAATTATGCAATGCTTAAGAAAATGTAAACAATTCTCCTGGAAATATGATAATTTCCAGCACTAAAATGCAACAACTTTTTTCAAATTTGTAACAAAATAAGAAAAATGAAACCTTTTTTGCACATGCAATAACACTTTTTTAGAATATCAAATTAGACATTTGCAAGCAAAAATAAACTGAAAATACAAAGACAAAGACCTGTGCAATTTTTTTTGAGCCACTAGTAGTAGGACAGAGGCACCCAAGGGTGTCCCAATCCTGGATAGGGGGGTAAAAACTAAAAGTTGGAATGTTTAGAAGACTACTTAGGGATTCTGGGTTTGTATGCAAACAATTGTGATAGTGAATATTTTCCTAGAATTTATTTAAAATTTAAGACAATGCAAATGTGTAACAATTTTGAATGCAATTTTGAATGTAGATTTGATCTAAATAATTGAAATAGACCCTAATGCAACCTATGATGTATTTTTACATGCATTTTTTTGAATTTTTATGTCTTTTATGATACAAAAATGAAACCCTAAATGAATAATGCAAGGAAATGCAATGAAAAACCTAGATCTAGGGTGAATTACTTAGGATTTCAAAAGGTTTATTATGTCAAAATGTCGGGTTCACCAAAATGTAACATAGAAAAAGGGAAACCTAAATTTAATGTCTACACCTAGGATTGATTTTACTCATTTTTCAAAGGTACATTAGGATGCAAATCAACAAGGTGATTAGATTGAATTTCAAATATGAAGGTGATCCAATAAAACTTAGATCTTCATCTTTTAGAGTCTTGGAATGAATTGGAACTTATTTTATTTGATTAACCTAATTATACTATGCACTAATATGAAAAATTCAAGATGCTATTAATTAACATTTACTGAAACAAAGATTGCAGGTAGATCTTGGAATGGTAGAGTAGTGATGTGTACTTGTCTTGAAAGTTTGATGTCAATCACTGTAGGAGGATAGAGTCACCCAAGGGTGTCTAGTTCCTTGTAGGGGTATCCTAATATATTTTTGCAATCCTCTTGTTGCAGATTTGAGATCCATGTTTCCACTTGTAGACTTGTTGGACCATTGATGGATAATTCTATAAGTGAGTTTTCATAGCTCGACAAGATGTATTTCAAATACAACAATGGATAAATGATCCTCAAGCTTTCTTTAATCCTCTCCAAACCTGAAATCTACACATTTACAAAGAGAAGAAATGTTGTGCCATTTAGGGGATTTTCCTTTGTCAAACGACATGTTAGTGTTTCCACTTCCATAATGATAATGTCACTAATAAAAATGGATAAATGATAGGAAAGAATGATGAATCCACAAAGTGCTGCAACTCACCACCCTTCAATGGATTTCTTGAAAGGCTGAAGTCATACACATCACCTCAAGTTCTTGGATCTTTCTTGCTTGATTGCTTGAATTTCTTGGAGACCTATAACAAGGGTTAGCCTTCACAAACAATGATAACATGAACACATATATAAAATCACGTAGGATTTGACATGATGCTTGGATCTTGAATTGGTGCAACAAAGCTTTGAAATGTTGCTCTTGACTTGCTTGATAGTGCTCTTGAAAATAATAATTGCTCATAAATTATTCTTCTAGTTTTAAATGGTGAAAAGACTAGGTATTTATAGGCATTTCTCTAATTTCCCAAAATTAAATCCTGATAACCGACATTTACAACTTGAATTTTAAAGGTTAAAATACTAACACCAACATATTCAAATTTGGATCTTGAAAAAATAAGGGGACTTGGACGCCCAAGGGCATCCCAGTCATGTACCTCTTTTCCAAGACTTAGGGTGTTGAGGGAAAAAAATTAAATTAACGCATTTGTTTGATGCTTGCAATTTCTCGAAAAACGGTAAAAATAGGCTATAAAATGCATAATTTAGGAAATTAGGGGGCTAGTTAGTCTCAATAATTTAGGGGGGACAAAACATAGTGTGAAATTGTCAAGGGTGACAAATTATGATGCTACACTTTCATATGCTTGTTACTAAACATAATATATCTACCATTTTTTCATGGGTCAATCCTAAGTGCCTCAAGATTTATCCTAGTGTGAGATTGATTCCAAATTAAAAATAATCAAAATTTCTCACCCTTTTCACTTGCAATGGTGAGTTGACTTAGTACATATTTATGTGACTTATTCCCATGTCTTGGTATTTAAATTTATTTATTTGTATAATAAATTTGATGGGATAACATGGTCAAATAGTGAGAACATTTATTCTAAGAACATTTCATTTTGAAACTTAAAATTTTTTTACATCAAAATTAATTAACCATATATACATATAAGGTACAATCATTTAATTTTTAATAATATTTTAAACCCTAATATTTAATTAAATCTAAACTAATTATATAAGTTTTATTCATATTTATTTAATTAAACTAAATTTATTTAAAATAGATGAACTATTCCATTACACATTCATGCTATTTCATCATTTTAAAGTACATTTAGGGAAAGGTATATTAAATTTAACATATTAATGTATATAGAAGAACTAAGACCATAAGTGCATTTAACTTTCCATAGCCCATTATACATAGACATTTACTATCATAAATTTTTTGACACCATCCATCTAAAATTGTCAAAAAAAATTTAGTGACATCAATGTTTTAGTATTAACTTCGATCAATGTATGGAATTTCATCATTATTCAGTATTAACCTTTTTTCAATGTGTGTAGTTGTGTTATTACCAAAATACTAATATAAATTGAAATTAAATACTATTTATTAAAAAAAAAAATGATATATAGATCTATAAGCTAAATGAGTTAATTTTTTTTTTTTTGTTTGAATATAAATTTCTACACATCAAATAACATGTGATTTATTCATAGTGTGTGTGCTTGTATTGAATAAAGCAATGCCGAGTGAGAAAGGGAGATCTTTAGGAATTTCAATTTTTTTTGAAGGAGATGGCGATGTCAGTTCTAACTCAGATGATGATGCTTTATGGCTCTATGGGGGATTTTGGTTGGGTTTATTCCTTCTGGGTGTTCGGGGGAGGTTTTGGCTCTCCCTACGCCTTGCCAGTGGTGGTTTTGTCATTGTTGTGCCCTATGTTGTTGGTTTAGTTCTTCCTACCCTACTTCATTCTCTTGCTCAAGTCTATTGGGGGGTTTCCTGTGGGTTTGGAGATTGTGTTGACTGTGTCTATGCCATCCTCTTCTTGTGTGAGCTCGTGGTCTGCTTGCCTTGGTTTTGTTGTTGCTGTTGAGTTTGTTTTGGGTGCTTCTCACCTTGCCAGTCTTTCGCCTTGCTCTAGCCCTGTAAGTTTGTCTTGGGGGGTGCATTGGGTGACTTGGGATGTTTGTTTGGTGCTGAGGGTTAGTTCCTTTGCTACTGTACTCTATGGTGCTGAGTTGGTGTGGAGAGTTTTGGTTGGCTAAGGAAAGTGTTTCTCTTCGGTGGTTGCTTCTTTATTTTTGGGTTTTAAAAGTTTCTATGGATTTCCATGACATTATTAGCTGTAGAGTCAACTACTATAGAGGAGGTGTTTTCTCATAATCTTTGGGGGTGTTTTTTCTATCAGGGTCTTTTCCTATCTTCTTGGCTGGTTGTTGTCTTCTTTGGCTTGCTTTGTGGTTGCCTATGGTTGCAGAGTTGTTGGGTATGAAGATTTGTGAGGCCATCTCTTGTTTTCTTTTGGGGAGATGGGGTTTTTCGATTTGTGTGGTGCACGCTAGTATGGGCTTGTGGATTTTTCTACTAGTTCCTTGCTGCAGATTTTTTTGATGGGGGTTGTCTTTAAAACTATTGAAAATATTATTTTTTTCTCACAACCTAGGTGGGTTTGAGGTTAAAAGATATTTTTGTTGCTTGTTTTATTGTTTTTACTTTCTTCCTGTTTCCTCATTTTTTGACTTCTATTGAGCTGGAGTCATATCCTTTTGAGGTGGATTTTGTGGATCTGGTTGAAAGTAGAAATCTTCTTCAAATAGCCCCCTTTCTGGCTTCTCCTATGGAGGTGGAGCGATCTCTTATTGAGGTGGAGATTGGTTTGGTTGGTGGGGCTTGGTGGTGCTATTGTGGGATTTTTGCTACCTTATGCTTTGATTTTCCATCGTACTCTTCTATTGAAGTGAAGAGTTTTTAGAAACTAGAGTTGTTTTTGGGTGCAACTACTGCCTTGTTTCAATTTTCCCTTTCTTGTCTCCTTTTGAGGGGGTTTTTGAGATTGGTGATGGGATCTTGAATTTGCATCTTGTGGTTGCAATTGTAAGTTTTTTTAGGCTCATGGCCTTTGATGTTTCTATGTCTTTGACTTAGGACTGCTATTTGTTCTGAGTGTTCTGTCACTCCTGGTTATTTGGTGGCCAGGTGTTGGTTGTTAGTTTTTTGTGTTACTACAGTGTTTCAACTTTGTTTTCTTTGTTGTTTCATTGGAAAATTTTGATTCTTTGGTGTTTGGTAGCTTCCTTATCTTTGCTTTGTATAAGGTTCTGGGCCCTTTCAAAACCCTCCTTACCTTATCAAAAACATGTAATTCATTCAACTCATTTTTATTTAATATATAGAAAGTTTTGATTGTCCAAATTGATGTGTGGGTTCCATATTATTCCATTTAATTTATCTCATTGTATCATTTTAGTTTGAATTTCATTTTTTTCTTTTCTATTTTCTTTTCCTTAGCACATTGACTCCACCTTTCTTAGTTATTCGGTTCCACTTTATTTACTTAATATGCGAGTTTCATCTTCATCCATTTGTTTTGTCCTATTATATCTCTTTAGTGAATGAATTACATATTTATTTACTTATTTTGTCTCATTATATCTAATCAATATGTGAATTTCATTTTCCTCCACTTGTTTCATCACTTATAACTACTCCATTTATTTAGCCCCATTATATCTTTTTAATATGTGAGTTTCATTTTCTTCTATTTTTTTGGCACATTATAACTACTCTTTTTAGTGCATCCAATTATATTTCGTTAGAAAGTGAGTCCCATATTCCACTGTTTCTTTAGTCACATTAATTTTTATTTTGTCTCATTATATTTGATTAGTATGTGAGTTATATTTTCCTCTATTTCTTTAATCGTGTTATTATTTAATTTGTTCCATTATATTTGATTAGTATGTGAGTTCCATTTTCCTCCATTTCTTTTTTTCACAATATAATTTTTTATTTTATTTCATCCCATTATCTGTGAATAGTATGTAAATTTCATTTTCCTCGATTTATTTTATCACTTATAACTACTCCATTTTTTTTAAGACTACAGGAATCAGGTAGCATGACCCTCTATAAACTGTAGTGCACCTAGTAAACATTTTAATGTGATCAGCGGTGTTGGCGCGACACGCCTTCCGGTACCACAGGGGTGGGGGAGACTAGACCTCATGACTAACCTTCTGCAACAGGAAAGGTTTAACCAACCGAGCTAGCCCCCCCCGCCTTATAACTACTCCGTTTATTTAAGATATAATTCTATTTAAATTTCATTTTAGTCACATCCTTTTCTCACATGTGTCATTAGTTTTTTTAACTATAAAATAAGCTAACTATACCCTAAAAATATTTAATAAAAAAATAACTTCAAAAGATAGATGGAGCCCACATACCAACTTAGAATATCACATCATTTTGTTATTGCCTCTCAGGCTGGGATTAACCAACACACTCTAAGTGTTGACCACTTAGGCGGCTGGTGTGGGGCCCATGCAATTCATTGCTTTCACCAAATCCTTTTCCATTCTCCTAAACAATCCCATAAAACATGAAGGGAAATAGATTCATCCCAAAATGAACATCTAAGATTAGTAGGTACCTTTAGTAAACTTTGTTTCTTTAGATAGCCTCAAAAGCATGCACTACTATGCCATAAAGCGGAATTAGACATAGCTTATTTCCCACCATTAATTCTTAGAGGAAAGTTCATGCAATTTTAGATCATGTGAGATCAACCAGTTTCAACAACATGCATTAAACAAATTCAATAAGAAAAATCATTAAACAAGAATGATGGAACATAAGACATGAACACAAAGATTTACATGGGAAAAAACCTTTTGGGTAAAAACCCCACACTCTAAAAGCATAGATCCATTGTATTATTCAGCAACCAAATACACAATTATAATATAATGTAGGCTCTAAGCCTTTACATGGAGATTTACATCATGTTCCATCTAGAGAAAATATAGAAGCATAACCTCTTTGAACCCAATTTCACATCTATTCCAATGCACTACGACATTACATACATACTTCTCAAGCATTACAGACAAATTGTCATTCCAACTCCCATATCAATCGAGTGGTCACAAGAAAGCTTAACCATCTTTACCTTCTGCCACCATCGAAGTCTTATCAGAATGTCAAAGGGACTTCCATTGTTGTCCTGTTGATAATGATGTCTCTCTAATACTAGCACACCAACTTCATGAACATCCTATCAGAATGTTGAAGGGACTTACATTAAGGTCCCATTGATATCCATCATTCCCTCCAATGAAGAGATCCTGCCTTCCATCAAAATATTCAAGGGACTAAAAACCAACTCCCTCTGATATTGACCTGTCTCTCTGATGTCCCTTCTTATATTCCATCAAAATGTCAAAGGGACTAAAAAAAAACTCCCTCTGACATTGTAATGTATCTTCGATGAAGCTATCAAGATGTCAAGGAGACTCTCCACTAAGTCCCATCGACATTCATTTGTTAGCTTGATGAACATTTACTACCAACCCGTGAACCCAAGGCCTGAAGCTTGAAGCTCTTATTGAGATGTCAAGGAGACTCACCATTTTGTCCCACTGAAATTCACTTGTCAACCCGATGAACCTTCAACCAATGCCTCTTACACCAGTAAGTTCGAGACACCTTTTTCTCAACATTCTCCCACTTGATGAAGAACTTATTGGCTCCTAATCAATGCTCGAAGTCAATGTATCACCCTAGAAACCTGCAACAACATCCAATATGTCCACTATATTAGGAAATAGTTCCAACCATCCTCCAAATAAAAGGAATGAGCCATGGTGTATATGCACTAGTCTAAAGAACACAAGCATCAAATCCAACTGATATCAAAGGCTACAAAATATTTCCACCACTCGACTATGCTCACAAGCTATACAAAAGCATCAACAACATCAAATTCAAATATCCCGCAACCTGAACACAACCGTGAAGTCATCCTCTAGAAAACAAGATAGAACATCAGTTAGAACAAAAATTAGTAAATTGACTACTCCCATCCAACTGATTAACCCACACAAATAAAAATACAACCCAAAAAAAATTCTAATCCATCCAATCACACATACCTTGAAGGTATCCACATCAGAAAACTCATGCCACCTACATAGCCAACCCATCAACTACAAATACAAGCTCCATGTGCCAACCAGCCGAAGAAGACCAAACACATCCAAGAACTCCCACTGCATGGGTAATGCCAAATCTAAAAAATATCCAAGGCATAACAAGTCTACCAATCATAACACATTGAAAGTATAGCCATGTAGTACCAAGGACCATCCACAATGATTTGCAAATCCTACAACCAGTTGCTGCAAGAAACATCTATCTCAACAATCTTCCACACCTCTCCCATGTTCTCCATATCTGACAAAAGAAAGAGATACAAGAACCTCCATGTCATCACCCAAGTGACAACGCATGACCAAAAACTAGTGATCACCATAGCTCGACATAGAAATATCACATCTAAAGTCATACAAATCTAAACATACATGAAGAAGAACTAGACTAAAGAGAAAAATATGAAAATCATAAACATGTAGCATGCCCTTCTACATACACACCTAAATTAAAACTGTGTCAAGTAATATCTCCTTCAAAATCCTAATATAAAATTCATAACAAAATCCAACCCCATTCAACCTCAAGAGATCAAACATAACATATGCATCATGTATCTACACAGATGTAAGCTTCTCAAATAAGATCAAACTACTCCATTTCCCATCTCAAGAAATCAGCCCACTACCATCCCCTATGATCATCATAAATGAAAACGCAATCAAAAGGAGAAAACCATGCTATCCATCTCTCATAATGAATCCTTCAAAACCATCTATTAGTAGCTCAAGATCCATGCCTATGAAAGAAAGCATAAAGAACTTGAGAGAAATAATGGGAATTACCTCTCAAGTGATAAGCCACTGAGTAGACCAAGAGTGGTAATGAGAATAATCCTCCAAGATATGCAAGCCATCATGACTCCTCAAAGAGAAATCTCCTCGTAGGTCTCTGTTGAACTCATGTCCAACCAAGGTGTAGGCTTCTTGAACTTTCTGCTGAAATCTCATCAAGAGTAACCATCTCAAAAACACTTCTCTCATCTCAGGAGAAATATAGCCTCACCTCATTCTCCATGTATCCATGAGTAGCTTAAAACAACCATCTCATGATAAATCCAAATGCATCACTGCACTATCATGAAGTTCTCAAGCATATGACCAATTCACCCAAAACACAGAGAATCACCAGACCATTGTCAAAGATCCAATCATCTGAATTAGGAAATTATCATGACATCATGATCTTACCATCCCCCTTAGGAGATCACATGCTCCAAGTGAAAACAACATGGCCTCAAGAGCAATGTATCATGTTGAAACTCTAATGCGTAAACACAAGTATACCATGACATTAAAAAAACAAACTCTAAACCAACATCACCTATCAAGCACCACCAACACCTCAACCAAAGACTACAATAGTCCTCCATGGCTCTGATATGTTACAAATGTTCAAATAGTGTCCATGAAAATGAGAAAGAACCCTTCTACAACAACAAGATCTAAGAGCTCCTCCTAGTAACATTTGCAACACTAAAGAAGATCATTCATCCACAATAATTGCTAAATCTCCCACTAAATCTTGACAACCGAGCTCTCCAAGTATCATGACCAAAGATCTCCTAATATAAAAATCCTCCAAGTCCACACATCAACATGTCCACCCGACAATAATACCAAGTGGCACCAAGATCTCCAAACCAAGTAGAAATACCATCATTGTCAAAAATTTACACCAAGTTGTGTATCCAAGCTATTCATGATATCATGATATACATGCTATAGGTCCCCATAAATGACTATCCAGGTACTCAACATCATCCATTCTCTCATCCCAAAGCAAAAAACCAATGCACAAATGGCCACAAATAAGGCCAACTGATATAGTCTGCATCAATCATTGAATCAACCTTGTGGATATAGACAATCTATTTCCAAATTATCCCACTGCAATCAATAGGATGTACACACCTACAAAACTGCATAACTCGTAGATCCAATCAATATAACATGCAAACCCACTATCACATTGGAAACTATAAAATTGAGATCTCAAAGAGAATAATCATGTAGAAAACATGACTCAAACACCAGATCAAGCTCAAATCCAATTTGCTAATCATGTCCACAATGAGCATCATAGTCAAGGAATCCACCAAGAATCACCACAAAATGTTGAGTGACTAATCACAAGCCAAAAATCCCATGTAGAGAAAGAATCTCACCTCCTCGCACCATGCACAAAGCATGCATGAAAAACTACAACTATCTCATCTAGTAACACCCCAAAAGCCAAGGTCTAGAAAATAGCTTAACCGCAACTCCACAAAACCACAAGTTTTTCTTGACCATGTAAAACTTGCAAAACCACTTTGTTTGAAAAACACCCATGCACATCCACACCCACTTCAGATATGGAAGACTCAAAATTCTGAAACAACAAAGACCATAATGGTTAAACTTGAATAATGGATTATCATAGATGAGCATAACCATATATTTTTTATGAAAATCTATAAAACCCTCAGATCCAAGAAACATGAATCTAAGCCATGCAAGTACAAAGCATCCATAAAATGAAAAAGTAGTTTAGGAACTCTAGGCCCATTTCAATCCAACTCCACAACCACCAACATGCACATGCATCCAAGGGAGACAAGCTATTGTAGAAGCTTCCAGAAAAAAACACCTGGCATAAGCACATTGCTCCATAGCTGAAAAACAACCCAAGCTTCTCCATATAATTAGGGAGCCTCTCACATAGACACCCAATATGAAATATTTGCTGCAAAACAACCACAAAGCAAAAAATCCCACCCCATGCATTAGGATTATTCCGATGTCAACTACGAGATTTAGATCACAACATTTCAATATGACCAACTCCATTTTCTTCATCTTCACCATCCTTCAAGCTGTGTGTTGTCTCTTGAAACTAAAACAAAAAAGAAAAAAAAACTTCCACTCACCAAAGGATCAATCTTTAGTCAATTCCTTCAGATATCCTCAATCTTGCTAGACTAGGAAATCTTCATAGAAGGAATACCAAAAACCAGAAACACCGGGAATGAGAAAATCCTAGAAGAAAGCTCTGATACCAATTGAAGGGAAATATATTCATCCCAAAATGAACATTTGAGATCAGTAGGTGCCTTAATTTGGTAAACTGTGTTTCTTCAGATAGCCTCAAAAGAACATACTACTATGCCATAAAGCGGAATCAGACATAGCTTATTTACCACCATTAATCCTTAGAGGAAAGTTCATGCAATTTTAGATCATGCAAGATCAACCAGTTTCAACAACATGCATTAAAACAATTCAATAAGTGAAATCGCTAAACAAGAAAGATGGAATAGAAGACATGAACACAAATATTTACGTGGGGAAAACCCTTTCAGGTAAAAAACCCACACTCCAAAAGCATAGATCCATTGTATTATTCAACAAACAAATACACAGTTACAATACAATGCAGGCTCTAAGCCTTTACATGAAGATTTACATCTTGTTCCATCTAGAGAAAATATGGTAGCATAACCCCTCTGAATCCAATCTCACATCTCAAGCATTAAAAAAAAACTATCATTCCAAATTCCATACCAATTGAGCAGTCATAAGCAATATTAACCATCTTTACTTTCTGTCATCGTTGAAGTCTTATCGGAATGTCGAAGGGACTTCCAATGTTGTCCCGCCAATAATGATATATCTCTCTGATACCAGCACACCAACTTCACAAAAAACCTATTAGAATGTCGAAGGGACTTACATTAACATCCCTCTGATATCCATCATTCCCTCTGATGAAGAGATCCTACCTTCAATTGAAATTTCGAAGGGACTACAAACTAGATCCCTCTTACATTAACGTGTCTCTCCGATGTCCCTTCTTGCATTCCATCAGAATGTCGAAGGGACTGCAAAAAAAATCCCTTCGACATTGTAATGTCTCTTTGATGAAACTATTGGGATGTTGAGGAGACTCTCCACTAAGTCCCATCGACATTCACTTGTCAACCCCTTGAACCTTTACTGCCAACCCATGAACTCGAAGCTTGAAGCTCGAAGTGCTAATTGGGATGTTGAGGAGACTCGCCATTTTGTCTCACCGAAATTCGCATGTCAACCCAATGAACCTTTAGTCGATGCCTCTTACACCAGTTAGTTTGAGACACCCTTTTCTCAACAAACCATAGTAGTCAACAGTTAGCCATGTGATTCTCAAGCATAATCCAAGCTACAAAACCAAATTCAAATCATTGTTGCACTCTCAAGAAGTTTGAATGGATAAAAGAAAAAAATTTCCTCACAGAGAATATAGTTATAGTAGAAAACAAAAGGACAAGGAATGTGATTTTTTTGACCGAATGCCTAAAAGAAATTTGGTCTTATCGAATACATGATACATGAAAAGTGGATTTGTTGAAAAGGCTTTAGGAACTTTCAAGCAAATGCAATTGATAGGTGTAAAGCCAAACTGCACAACCTTTTTTAGTAGCCTCCCTACCTATACAAAAATGGGATTTTGTTAAGAGGGTATGGAATTTATCAAAGGATAAAGGATGGGAATTTTGTGGGATGTTGTAGTTGCAACTACCTTGGTAGACATGCATGCAAAATGTGGAAGCATAGACAAGGGGCATGAATTGTTTAACAAAATACTTCAAAGAAATATAATCTAATATATTGTCATGATTGCAGGATATGTAGAATGTGGAAACATAGACAAAGCAAATCAATTGTTTAACAAAATGCCTTGAAGAAACATGTTCTCACGAAATGCCTTGATTGGAGATTTCTCACAAAATCAATTTCTTATAAAGAATTTAGGAACTTTCAAGCAAATAAAATTGGTAATGTAAATCTAGAATCTACAAGTTTTTTCAACATCCTCCTAGCCCATGCCAAAATAGGAGCTTTCAAATAGGGTATGGACATCCATCAAAGAATAAAAGATAGAGAATTTTTTTCAAATGTTGTAGTTGCAACTGCTCTAGTAGAGAGATGTTTGCAAAATGTGAAAGCACAAATAAGGGGCATGAACTATTTTGAATTCTACATCTTTATTCTATTTTTCATTTCTTCATATTTTTAGCACTTCTTTTATTTCATTATTTATTTATCCTTTTTCTAAAAATATGCATGTAATAATGGCATGGTTTCACTCTATAGCTGTCCCAAAATTCTCATATCAAAATTGGACTTTGTTCCTCCTATTTTCAACCAAAGTTTTTTTAATTGGGTCCTCCTATTATTTTCCACCAACTAATAATTACTCTTCTATTTCCTAGTTCCTCTACAAGTTTGACTTTTGAGCTTGAGGAATTGGATCATTTCTAAAATATTTCCAGCCCCTCTTTATCATATATTGTATATTTCTCTTCTAAATAATATGCAACCTTATCACCATACATCTTCCATGATTTATTTACACTTAATTTAAGGAAATTAGAGAGAGGAGGGAGGCCATTCCATGAATGAGTCCTACTCTCTTATCTATTTTGCTTCATTTTAATAATTTAGTTACCCCTAATACAATGGTTGGTTTAAAAACATGATGTATCTTATGGAGAACTTGGAAAATAAATTGATTATAGCTCAATTCCAACCATACTTTCTCTCAATTTAAAAAATCAATCTTTATTTTATATATCTATTATGTTTGTGTAGATCTCTAAATAATGAAATTGACCTACATTAATTACATAATTTACAAAATGAACCTATATATATCCAATGTCAAATTTTAGAATTTGGGCCTCAATAGTAACACTTAGCTATTTACGATTTGGCATGATGTATAGAACATTCAAAGCACACTCTTGAATGTTTTATTGAGGGTCAACCCCTAATTTATTAAAAAAATAGTAAACATGCAATGCACATTGAGAGTGTTTATATATAAACCTTCATTAGTCATTACATCACCATAAGAGAATTAATATATATATAACATCATAGGCATCTTTAATTATTGATTATTATTTTTGATAATTTTATGAAGTTGTTAAGTTGATATCATAGGAGATTGAAAAATAGAGAAATGTACACATTCTAGGAAATCCTTTTATCCCTTTATCCTTATCTGAGCATGATTTAGATCGAAAACCTAGAGGTTTCGATCTATACAAAAGATTGAATCCATGTAATGCATTGTTGCTGAACTATAGATTATGCAATTGAACTAAATGGTTAGATATAATTTATCTTGATTCTTGGACCATTTAATTTAGCTAAAAGAGTGGTTTTATGCTACTATAACATCAAAAATAGCTTAAAAATTCAATCGTAAATTTGGTAATTAAGATAATATAAAACAATTTCTTTTTAGATTTTAGAAAAGAAAAATAAAATCACAGATTAATCTAAGCCTAATTAATGTGAGGTGCTACTATTTTATTTTCTTAAAATTTGTGAGGTGCTTCCATATTCAAGAAACCTCTATGCTTATCAAAGCAACCATTATCAAAGCGAATCCTTAATTGGGTTAGAGAAACAAAATTAAAAAGTAGTTGTGTATGGGATTTGTGATAAATATTAGGAAGTGATTTATTAGATGTTCAATTGGTAAGAGATAATGGTAGAGAAAGGAATTTGGTCAAATAAAAACAAAGTAAAACTAGATAAAGAAGCCATGATAAAAAGAGAAAGAGATCCAATAGTAGAGAATAGATTAGGAGAAAGGATAATACCTAACCATACAAAATAAATTAAGAACACCTTTACCTCCTCCAAATATGGATGCTCATATGATTATGCTCCCTAATTTTTGTAAATACACCAAGGGTGCTAGCGAACATCTCTTTACCTTAGACTTTCATTGGAGTTGAGTAGGAATTAGTGATGACTAAACCCAATTATATGATTTTTGGAGACCCTCAATGATGAGACCCTAAGATGGTGCATTAAAGCTTTCCCTAAGCATGATAAAACATGGAAATAATTGAGTGAATTATTTTTTGACAAATTTCCATTCACCTAATGTATGAATAAAAAATATAAATAAAGTATGGAAGAAGACAAAAACTATGGAGCGATTAGTAGAATATTATGAAAAATGATTCATAAGTGTGGTTATAAAACTATAAGAAACCTTGACATAAGAGAAATGAATTGAGTTGTTTATTTTAGGGTTAACCCCTCACATTATATAGAAACAATATCTATTAGAATATTTCCTCTTCGTATAAGGATTTGGTAGAATTGATCACCATAATAGAATCTTAGTCAAAGAAATAGGAGAAATTTTATAAAGAAATGATGGAATTAGTAATTTTTGTGACCAAAGTCATAGTGTGAACTAAATACGATAGATCCAAAGGAATTTAAACCCTATTTAATCCCCTAAGCAATGATCCCAATGAGATATTCAAAATTTCAAAGAACAAGAACCCATTAAACTAACATGAAATCAACATAAAAACACAAGGGAAATCTATTCTAAGACCTTGAATCTTATCCCATTGGGGGAGTGGTGTCACATTGATTTGGAATGACGATCCTTTCCCAATCCCTTGGAGAATATGAGCTTGTTCCAATCGATTTTATTGAGAAAAATTGATGAAACTGATGAAAGATGAACAAAACATGGTATAAACTAGTTTATCATGATGAAGATGAACTCTAAATGCTAAAATCCTTGATAAAGATGGATGAAATCTATGCTAAATGGAAACAAAGTTCAAATATGCAAGCCATGGATGCAAACTATGCTAAAATGGATGCAAACTAAGCTAAAATAGAAGTCATTAATGGATGCTTAAGCTAATATGTATGAAGATTAAGCTAAAATGCTAACAAATGCTAAATATAGATGCAAGTGAGTATGAATTTCAACAACATAAATTTTATATCAAAAGATGGATCCATTTCTCTCCAAATGGTGATGTATTTATAGGATAGCAAATGAAGAATCAAGGGCTAAGATCGATTTGGTCCATCAATGGTCAAGATGGAAAGAAGGGTGAAACATGGATCAAGGATTCTCATCAATGGATGAGAATCAAGGATCACATGGATCAAGGAAAGCATCAATGGATGAGAATGATTCAAACAAACACACTTTGTAACAAAGTTTGTTTGGAATGAATATTCCATTTTTGGAGTCAAATAGGAGAATATTCCTTTGGAATATTCCCTATGCAAGTGGATGGGAGGGGAAATTAGAAATTTAGTAATTAAAACTAAATTTGAATGTGCAAGATGAGGAATAATAGGATATCCATTAAATAATTGATTTATTTAATGAAAAGGGGGGGGGGAATGACATTTAATTAAATGATTTAGATTATTTAATCAAATGAGAGGAGATAAAGGAAGGGGTTTAAATTAAATAATTTACATTATTTAATTAAACTAGATGAAATGTTAGTGTGAGAGGGTAGGAATTAAACTAATTATATTAATTAGATCAATAGATGAAAATGAAGCATTTAATTAAATAACTAGGTTAATTTAATCAAATAGGCGAAAAGAGGATGAAATTGAAGATGAGATGATGTTAGTGATCAAATTCGAGTGTGTAGCATCATTTAGGACATTTTTAAGTGTCTACAATTTCAAATTAGATTTGGAAAACGTAATGTTGAAGTAAGATATTCTAATGAAAGATGAGAAGGCTAAGACTTTTCCCCACCTAGAAGAAGTAAAATTTGGTTTAAAAATTTAAAAAGTAGGGAAGAAAATATAAGGAATGAATGCTTGATAATTAAAGGAACCAAGAGGGCTACCACACTAAGAGGGGAACTTGAGAAATCCCTTATAAATATAGTAAGTACATAATAGGTAAAATATAAACTAGGACAAACATAACACAAATAGGTTTCCAATATTACTTTGAATGAGGAAGATGAATATGAAAGAATGGTTCATGGATTGACTGGGGAATAATATTTTCGATATGTGTATGGATAGAGTATAAGGTTTAGCTATAAGAGCATTGAATATTTATTGGGCACATGGCTAGAAATAATTTTTATTGAGAGAAAATATATAACACAACTTAACAATATATTGTGTGGTACCATAAATTCAAGATGCACAACCCTCCATGAGTTTCTATTATAACTATGATCAAGAAGGAGGTGGTAGATGAGGCTACCATAATATTAATAATATGAGGTACTAGAGAAAGAGGAAGGACCAAAAGGTCAAAATGTTATGACTATCATAAACTAGGACATTATGCTAATGAGTGTAAAATGAAAACAAGAGAAAAGTCTACATGTGATTTTTGTGGTGATATATCACATGATATTTCTAGCTGTCCCAAATTTAATAGTTCTATAAGAATTTGTTGGCACCATGATCAAAAAGCCAATAATTGTCTAGTCTAAATCTAATCTATGATGCTAAAGTAGTAATGAATAATTAAATTAGAGGAGTAAATGTTAGATAGTGTAAGAAATCAAATATAGAAAACAAGCATAGAAAGGAACAAATAATGAAGGTTAGGATTCACATCATGTTCACTACAAATTTAGATAGAAAATAGACAACCTACATAATTTAAGTTTCGGAAAGCCTTTTCAATTATCTATCTTATGATTCAACTAATAGTCTATCCTAAATGAGTACTTAAAAGTTAACACAAACACAAAAAGATTCTCTACCAAATAAATAATAAATTGTTTTTCTTTCTAGTTAGATTTCTTAACATGTCTTAAATTAAATTACATAGTGATAAATGGTATATTCTTACATTAATTTTGACCCATTCTTCAAATTGTTATCCATTTTTATTTGTACATATTTTTATATATTGACCTTCTTTTATTTTTATTTACATTTATTTTTTGTATTTTGTTATTATTAATCATTTGTTACACTTATCATCATACTCATATTAATACATTCATTCCCCATCTTGATCTGTTTATGCGTTCTTGTTTTTTTCCTAATCACATAGTGCTCAAGATCAATCTCAAGTTGTTTGGAATTCACCCCTAAATTTTGACCCTTTTCACTAATTATGAGAGTTAACCTGGTACCCATTTGTGTGACTGTTTGTTATATCTTATAATTGAAGGCATTTGCTTGTGCATTTAAATAACATTTGGCAATAAGAAAGAATATTAAAACGTTCACATTATAAGAGTATTCATCTTAGGAACACTTTAATTTAGAGTACTAAAACTAATGCATGTACATCAATATTTTCATATGGCCCACTACATCCTTGAGTTCAAGTTGTATTTGACCATTAATTGAGGTCATAAGTTTTTTCTAATGAGGGAGTTAATTAAAGAGTATTTGACCCTTGCAATTCAATAGCTTCTCTAAGCCATTTGTAAATATTGTTTGTCCTTGTGTACCCCTAGATACCAAAAATAGAGGTGACATAATTTGTAGTTCGATTGATCCTACAAATTACGAGGTTAGATATGCACCTTAGAGTTTAGTTTCATGCTACTTGAGATCAATATTGAGCCATTTAAAATCAACCCATATTTTTTTGAGTTGGTTACAATTTTGAAACAATAAGCACATTGTCAAATTGATTATGCCACATGTATTAGCATTGTTATTCATTGTTGTTCCAAGAGCTAAGTACCCCAATTCTCTCACATTCAATATCCAATAAGAATGTTTTAATTTATTAATTCTCAGATTTAATTAATTTAAGTTAATTGCGGTTTAAATGTTTCATTCATTTATTTAGCCTTAGAGTAATCCATGTAAAACATTTTATTTTCATTGTTAGTGAACTCAGTTATGCTTGCACCTTAGGATTATACCTTCATTCTTTTAAGGTTTTTAAGTTGGATAGAATTTTAATTTCATCGTTTTCTTTCAAATTTCTTAGGGTTTGGATTTATCTTTTTTTACATATGCTTATCATACTTTAGTTAGGGTTTGAGCAAATATCCATGCTAGTTTTTGAAAATGTATCCATCTAAAATTATTGGTTTGAGAGAGGTGGTTCAAGTTTACAAGTGAAATGCAAAATTTTGGACTCATTTATGGAATGGCCTCCCTCTCTCTAATTTCCTCAAATTAAATGAGTGTAAATAAATCATGGCAGATGTATGGGTGATAAGGTTGCATATTATTTAGAAGAGAAAGATACAATATATGATAAAGAGGGTTGGAAATATTTTAGAAATGTGCCAATTTCTCAAGTTCAAAAGTCAAACTTTTAGAGGAACTAGGAAATAGAAGAGTAATTATTAGTTGGCGGAAAATAATAGGAGGGCCCAATTGAAAAAACTCTGATTGCGAATAAAAGAAATAAAGTCTATTTTTGATATAAGAATTTTGGAACATATGTAGAGTGCAACCATACCATTATTACATACATTTTCTTAGAACAAAATTAAAAAAAAAAATGCTAAAAATATGAAAAAATGAAAAATAGAATAAAGATGTAGAATTCAAAATAGTTCACGCCTCTTATTTGTGCTTCCACATTCTACAAACATCTCTCTACTAGAACAATTGCAACTACAACAACAAAATTTCTCTATCTTTTATGCTTTGATGGATGTCCATACCTTGTTCGAAAGCTCCCATTTTGGCATAGGCTAGGAGGATGCTGACAAAGGTTGTAAAGCCTGGCTTTACATCTACCAATAGCATTTGCTTGAAAGTGAAGAGAGCATCAAAATCCTTCCCACATGTAAACATTATTTCCACAGAGGGTGCATCGATCGATGGCTTCTCTGTCAGAACAATTGCCCCATCTGCAGAGCTGCCATTTGCCAGCTACCATGAAATTTTCAATCGGGACAATTTTTAGGGGAGAGTTCCATAGTGGAGGGGGTTCAATAGTGAGACAGAAGTAGTATTTATGGGTTCCACAGTGGAGCATCTTAATATTCAATTGTAAAATAATTTTTGTTCATAAAGTATAAAAATCCAAATCATGTGATTTTTTTAGATACCTCAACAAAAAGTATACTAATGTGACATAAAGAAAAATAGATTATATTCATTGTAGATGACATTCTTCACATGTATATATGTGTACCTTAAACATTCCAAGTCATGTATGAAGGATTTCATTAGACATGAAACTATCAATTCAAATTATTTTTTTATGAATAAAATTGTCATAAGAAAATTTTGCATGAAAGAGATCTTTGAATAAGATTTTAAAACTTATAGATTTAAGTATTATTTTATTTTTCTATCATCTAATCAATATATGTTCTTTACAAAAATCTCTATATTGATGTCTTCTCTTAACAAAACAAATATTTTTGGTAATATATGAAAAGAGTTATGTTTGTCAATGGATTTAAATAAAAAAATACATTACTCATTAAAATAGTAGAAATAAGTGAAGTTATTTTTCATTTTTAAAATAAAATCTTCATGGAATACCACAAATAATTAGTCGAAAAGTTCAAAATTGACAAATTGAGTTCAAAAATATAAATAGTAGAAAATAAGGAAACTAATATTAAAAGATAGAGGACACTATTCATTTGGCCCAAAATACTAAAATACATAGAAAATCTTTTAATCTCACCTAGTCATTCACTCAATCTACAAAACTAGAAAAGGGAATGTACTAGGAGTATACAAGATAATGCAAATATAAGGAAATATGTCAGATGATAAGATCAAAATGAATAATAAACAAGAAAGCACTTGCAAACCTCCATGAAATTGAGTGTGAAGAGAGAATTTTTTTGGTGATGGTTGGGGGTTTTCCTTCAAATCAAAACCATAATTTAATATTTCTACCTCTAGAACAGTCAAGATAGAGAAGATATAATTGTGTGTGTGTGAATGATCTTATCCTAAATGTACTTGGGAACAATAAGACCAATGCAAGTGTAATACTAAAATAGAATGAAAGGTAAAAAGGATGTGAGGATCCTAATGTGCTTAGGGGCACAACAAGAAAGGAATGTTACAATAGTAATGAAAAGAAAGATAAGACAATAACAAGAATAGTAAAAGAGCAATATCAATTGTGAATACGTGATGAAGTCGAGGAGACAAGAGAGTTGAAGGAGAATGGAATAGTGTTGTAGAATTTTTGATAGGGTTGCGTGAGGTCTTGAGAGAGACCAACAAAAGCCAATGTTGCAAGAAGACAGTCCAAAGAAAGCAAAGAGAGTGAAAAATTGAAATATTGCTTAAAAATGAGAAGAAAAGCCAAAGGAAGAGGCTGCAAAGCTTCTTGTATTCATCCTAATTTCATTTTCCTCCACTTCTTTCATGATGTATAACTAATTTTTTATTTTATCCCATTATATCTAATTAGTATGTGAGTTCCATTTTCCTCCATTTCTTTAGTCATGCTATATTGTACTCTATTTATTTAGTCTCATTATATTTTGTCAAAATGTGATTTTTTCCTCCATTTATTTAGCCACGTTACTATTTATTCTCATTATATTTGATTAGTATGTGAGTTCCATTTTCCTCCATTTCTTTAGTCACCTTAATATTTATTTTGTTCAATTATACTTGATTATTATGCATGAGATCTATTTTCCTCAATTTATTGTCACATTATAACTATCATGTGTATTTCATCCCATTATATTTGATTGTTATGCGAGTTTCATTTTCCTCCATTTCTTTTATCACTCATAACTACATTTATTTCAAACATAATTACAATATAAATTCTATTTTCATCTTTCCTCTCCTCCCATTGTGTCTCATTAGTTTTTATGTTAGGTACATAAGAAAATAAGCCAACTATACTCTAACAATATTCAATAAAAATTAATTGCAGAAGGAAGATGGAGCCCACATACCAACTCAGACGAGAAAAAAATGTTAGAAACAATATAACAAGTTCATGTCTAATTTTTTTTTCTTTTCATACCAAAAGACACGTCATTATTTTTCTAGAATTTATCATTTCCCATTTCCTTTGGAATCCATAAAACCATTGATTATAAATATAATGATCTTCAAACTCGTTTTTCTAGAAGCTCATGAAAATGAAATTGTGCAAAAGTCTCCAACTTATCATAATTAGGGATAAACATTTAATGGAGTCACCATAATCACACATAATATGATTTGACTTAAAAATATTATGGAGTAGCCATTATCACATTAAAATTAGCCACAACCAAATCCATCGTGCTTTAAAAAACCTTATCATGAAGGGTGATCCCACAATAGTGGTTTACAATTTTTGGCCAAACTAGACACTGAAATTATTATTTTTAACTAGATCTTCACATTCGGGCACCTATAGTGGCTAAACCGTGAGGAATTTGAAGATGATGCAAACTAGAGTTTCACCACATTTTGTCTTTAGATTCTAAAAATATTTTTTTCAAAATTTTTGGAATAAGATTGCACTTCTTTCTCCATCTCCCACAAAAACTGGTTTTTTTTCAGAAAACAACATTTTTAAAAAATGACGCTCACCGTATACAACATAAATTTTTTTGTATGAAGGATAAAATTCTATTTTTTTCGAATTTAGATTTGTGACTACGATATCTAACAATTTTATTTGGTCTCATAGTTTTTTATTGAATATTTTTTCCTTAATAGAGTTTCGAAGTCAAACCAATTGCAATTCAGACATATGCGGACTATATACAACATAACTTTTTCTGTATGTATCAAAATTAATTTTTTTTTTTTTTAAATGGATCAAGGACATGAATACCCAGCAGAAACATATTTTTTAAAAAAATATTTTGATAATTTGCTATTTTACCACATGTGCAAAACAAAGAGCTTGATTTTTGATGAAAAACTTATGTTTAATAAAACTAAAAAAACACATACATAATAAAACCAAAACATATTAAAATTATATTCATGGGATATATCATTTAGAGGAATACCATAATAATTTTAAATAAATTTTGAATGAGTTCATTTGATCCCCCAAAAGGTAAATCAAAAGTGATCTTTTATTAGCATTTTGATAGGTGTAAAGGAGACTCATTTATAGGTATGGTTTAAAACTAGCGAGGTTCTATCCAAGGGGGTTTGATTGATCAAACCCTCTTCAATTGGAATCCTAAAAATGGAACTTTTAAAGGCTTAAATTATTATATTTTCTAAAAAAATGTGATTTCAACACAAACCAGTTCCTCTCAAAAATTGTAAACTAGCTTTGTGGGATCACCCTGCACCGAAATAAAACAATTATTTTGTATCCTATTTATTAATGGTTAAAAGAGGAAGAACTTGTGGAAGAAGAGAGTTATAAGATGGAAAAAACTTCATTTTTAGTTGCAAAGAAGCCTTAGAAATCTCTCATGGATTTCAGATTGTGTCTACATGGAAACTTGTATCATATTAAATTCTTTTTTTGGTATCATATTTTAACTTAGGGGAGTACATGTGATCATAAATGCTTTATACTAATGAGTGGTAGGTATAACTTTAAATGTTTGTATCATATTTGTAAAATACTCTGTATATTTAATTTTTTGAAGGGAAATTCAAATTCACATTATATGAATTATAATTTTAAATCATTTTTTCAAATTATTGTTTCAAGATATTTTTAAAAATAGGTTTATTTGGAGCATTCTTTATTTACATCTATATGATGTGATAGTCATGGATTATTTGGATTCAAATCTAAATACAATAACAAGAAGTAGAAGGCCTCAAAATTGTTAAATCTACATAAATTGTTCCCAAAAGAAAATTACTAACAACAAAATTACTGAAATCACACTAGTGAATAAATATTTATATCAATATTATTTATTAATTATCAAAATATTAATATAATAGAAAGTTTATAACAAAAAGTGGTTGGTAGATATTGACAATCTACTAATATAGCAATCATTAGTGCTTTGTTTCAAACTTGGACCACATGCTAATCTTGGCACATTAAAATAAAATATGTCATATGAACATTGTACTAGATGGCATTCTTCACTTGTATATATGTGTACCTTAAACATTTCAAGTTGTGTTCGAATGATTTCATTAGACATGAAACTATCAATTCAAATCAAATATTATTTTGTAAAGAAAATTAGGTCATAAGAAAGTTTTGCATGAAAGTGACCCTTGGCTAAGATTTTCAAAATTATATATTTTAGAATATTTTATTTTTCTATTATCTAATCAATATGCATTCTTTACAAAAATCAAAGACCTTTAATTAGCAATGACACATATAGAAAAATAGTAAATAATAAGAAAATTAGAGAAATGAGATCCCTCTCTATATTGATGTCTTCTCTCAATAGTAGAAAATATAAGAGACTTTTTTAAACAAATTTTTAGAAATGAGTGAAATAACTTTTTATTTTAAGAAAATGAAATAAAATCTTTATGAAAGGCTACAAATAATTTGTTGAAAAGTACAAAATTGACAAATTGAGTTAAAAAATATAAACAGTAGAAAATAATGAACCTAACATTAAAAGATAGAGGACACTATTCATATGGCCCAAAATGTACTAAAATACTTAGAAAATGTTTGAATCTCATCTAATCGTTCACTCAATCTACAAAACTAGAAAATGGAATGTACTAGGAGTATAAAAGATAATAAAAATATAAGGAAATGTGTTAAATGACAAGATGTGTGTTATATTTAATAAAAAATCAAAATGAATAATAAACAAGAAAGCACTTGTAAACCTCCATGCAATTGAGTGCTCTCAAAATAATTACAAACATTTGAAGAGAGAAAATTGTATGGGGATGGTTGGGGTTTTCCTTCAAATCAAAATTATACTTTAATATTTCTACCTCCACAACAATCAAGATAGAGAACATATAATTTTGTGTGTGTGAATTATTCTATCCTAAATGCACTTAGGAATAGTAAGAGTAGTGGAAGTGCAATAGTAAAAAATAGAATGAAAGGTAGAAAGGATGTGAGGATCCTAATGTGCTTAGGGGCACAAAAATAAAGGAATGTTATAATAGTAATGAAAAGAAAGATAAGACACTAACAAGAATAATAAAAGTGCAATTTATCAATTATGAATATGTGACTAAGCCAAGGAGACATGAGAGATGAAGGAGAATGGAATAGTGTTTTATAATTCTTGAGAGTGTTGTATGAGGTCTTGACAGAGTCTAACAAAAGCCAAAGTTGCAAGAAGATAATCCAAAGAGAGCCAAGAGAGTGAAAAAGAAAAATATTGCTTAAAAATGAGAAGAGAGGGCAAAGGAAGAGGCTAACAAGCTTCTTGTATTCATCATAATTTCATTTTCCTCCACTTCTTTCAAGATGTATAACTACTTTTTTATTTTATCCATTATATCTAATTAGTATGTGAGTTCCATTTTCCTCCATTTCTTTAGTCACACTATACTACTTTGTTTATTTAGTTTCATTATATTTTATTAAAATATGAGTTCTTCCTCCATTTATTGAGTCATGGTACTTATCTATTTTGTCTCATTATATTTGATTAGTATGTGAGTTCCATTTTCTTCTATTTATTTAGTCACCTTACTGCTTATTTTTGTTCCATTATATTTTATTATTATGTGACAGTTCCATTTTCTTCAATTTCTTGTCACATTAAAACTATCATGTTTATTTCATCTCATTTTATTTGATTAATATGTGAGTTTCATTTTCTTCCATTTCTTTTATCACTTATAACTACATTAATTTTAAATATATAATTACTATATAAATTCTATTTTCATTTTTCCTTTCTTCCCATTATTTCTCATTATTATTTTTTAAATATATAAGAAAATAAGCCAACAATACCCTAAAAATATTTAATAAAAATTAACTGCAAAAAGAAGATAGAGCCCACATACCAACTTTGATCAGAAAAAAATGTTAGAAACTATATAACAAGTTCATGTCTAACATTCTTTTCCTTTCATATCAAAAGACACAACATTCCTTTTCTAACATTCATCATTTCCCATTTCCTTTGGACTTCATAATCGACTACAAATACAATGACCTTCAAAATTGATTTTCTAGAAGCTCGAGTTTGAAAAACTTTATCCTACTTTAAAATTTTTTATTGTACACTAAAATAAAACAATAATTTTGTATCCTATTTATTATGTCTAAAAGAGGGAGAAGTTAAGGAAGAAAAAGTTATAAGATAGCAAAGAAGCCTTGGAAATCTCTCATGGATTGCAGACTGTCTCTACGCAAAGCAATAGCTAAATTCTGAAAGTTAAAGATAGTTTTTATTGTGATTTTAATATTATGTGCCTTGTGCATTGGCGTGGGATTCAATTTGGATGATTTATTTTTGGGATGTGATTATAGGGAATATCTTTCTAGTCGATGTTGTAGATCTCTCAAAGGAAACAAATGAATTTGTGTTCTTTCGTTAAAATTTATTAATACAGTATTGGGAATGCTTGTGGGATTCTAAGTGCTAATCCACACTTTGTCTTAGTTGTTTTCATGGTGTAGACATGTAAAATTGTCCAATTCATATCACACATCATTAATATTGCATTTTCATCCAAGTTGATCTTGCATAATTCATCATTCTTATCACTTGCATCACTAATTCCTCCTTTAACATCATTTTCTATCATTTTACCCTAATTTTCTTTATTAATTAAGTAATTTTGAATTATTTAATTAGTTCATCATATTTCATCATATTTCATTAATTTTCCTCTTATTTTCCCTAATTGGACAATTTTAATTATTTAATTAGTCATTAATCTAATTTTCCTCTAATGTCTTATGATTAAATAATCTTTATTATGTTTAATTATCTAACTTTCATCCCACCCATTTGTAATATTCTTTTTTTAATAAAGAATATTCTAATCCTCCATAATTAAATAATCTTGAATTATTCAATTGTTAATTCTAATTTCCCTCTCAAAGGCATATTCCCATAGAATATTCTTTTTCAAAACATCTTAAAATATCTGAATCTTCTCATTCATCCTCAACCTTTCATTTCTTGATCTAATATTCACTCTTCATTCAAAATATCCTAAACCAATTTCCTTAAATTGTGGAGATATTTTGAGTTCAAATTGATCTTGATCCTTCATCTTCCTTGATTCACTCTCATTCATTGATCTTAAGATCTAATCTCAACCGTTGATAATAATTTTAGAAATCTATAAAACAAACATCATTCCTTCATTATCATACACTTAGATCATTTGTGAAACTTTGAATTCTTGAGCACATTCATACCATTGAGCATTTGAGCAATTATCATTCATCTAGGCCATCATTTCATGCTTTTGAAATCATGGGAGCTTCTTGATTGAGCAATCCAACACACCATCAACCACTAAAATAGAATGCAAGGTTTGCACTTGGTTTGTTTTCATATTTTTATTCTGATTTTCATTATTATATGTTGATTTCTAACCAGGTATGCATTCAATTTCATTTGTAAGTGGGATTTGATCATTTCTTGCTTTGGGTATTGTGAATTCTAACCCTTATTTGATAATTCATGTTCCATTTCCATTTTCCACTAACCCCACTTCATATTTTGGCATGCCCAATGGGACCCATGTCCCTGATTTAACAAAAAAATGGTTGATTTTTTTATGCTTTTTTAGGTTTTTGCGTGATCACGTTTAATAGAGCCATGTTTGACATTCATGAATGGTCATGTCGGAGGATATTTTTGCATTTGATTTCCATCTATGTAGGTTTTTTGATACCTTTTTTCCGCATGTGTAGGTTTTTTCATGTTTGACATAGCAACAAAGTCACGTCCGCAAATCTTATTGCATTTGTCAATTGCGCAGGGCTACGTTTGCTAAGAAAAATAGCACTACCTCTACAAGTATTGTTGTGTTTGACTATTGTTTTTACACAGGTTTGTTTTCTAACAGTGATTTCTTTTATTTTGGATTTTTTCTTCTAACCATAACCTTTGTTGTCTGCTATTGTATTCTTTTAATCTACCATATTTGTGCAACAATTCGTTTGGGAGAAGACATATTTATCAAACTACTAATCCATTTGTGCTTGTAGGATTTAGATCTGTCTAAGAAAAATTCATTTCAAAACTACTAATACATATTTCTTCGAGGTTCTTTTATCAAATATTTTATCATTTGAAATTGTATGCAATTCTTTATTGATTGGTAGATTAAATCACATTTGCATTTGGTGTTCTAAAAAAATATTTGTTTGATGTGCTTGCAGACTAGAAAGTACGTATCCTCTCCCCTTGCGCTTTGTGCGATCTTGGGTGAAGAGAATACTTATAGTTTACACTTTTTTTTAACCGAAGGTGTGTTGTTTATGTACCCTCTCCCCTTGCGCTATGTGTGAATCTTGGGTGATGAGAAATAGCAACACTCAAGCCTTCCCTATTGTTAGGAGGCTTTGCTATGGATTTAATTACCCTAGGGTTCAACCTAAGCACATTTTTTGACACACTATAGAAATTGGATGAGAGTGAAAGTTGTAGTTTGATATGAGTATGTAATTTCTAGGTATTCCTTAGCGGTCCTAGGTGATTCCGAATGTGGGATTAGAGACTTTAGTCTTGCACTTATGTATTCGATGGTGTTCAAAAAGTTCTACCCACTGTGAACCAACTATATTAGAACCTTAATACCTATTGAAATTCTCTCTATAGTGGTGCATCATGATAGCATCATCATGAGAAGTTACTTACTATGTCTGGTCCTTGGTTGAGGTGATAAGGTGCCTTGTTGGGACCTAGTCCTTTCAAGGTGAGGGGTGTCAAGGTGGTACATGACCGTGGCATACCCTACTTACCCATTCTTTAGATTTATATTAACACACAATTTTGGTAAGCCTACTATAGTTAGACAACCTTTAGTACTAGCTAGGTTGTTATTATCTTTTTTTATTGATCTATTGCTAGTGAGATTTATGGAAGAAAGCTTACAAAATATCTCCTTTACCTTAGAGTTAGTCCTTATTGTTTATGTTTGTTATTCATATGAATTCCTCTAAAAATATAAACTCAGACTTTGACACACCAAAATTCACTAAAACTTTCAACAAACACATACACAATAATAGAAAATCATTTTTACCTATCACATTTTACCGCTATTGCATAGATTGTCATATTTTCTTTGGTATATTACCGTGTTTACATAGGTTGTCATGTATATTCTCTACATATTACCACTTTTTCATATACTTGTGCATTTTCTTTTACTGTACTTTGTCAATTTTTTTTTTACATAGTCTCGCCTCTATCTAAATTATCACGTTTATATGCCATCACTTTATCACTTCTACCCAAATTGTTGCATTTACTCTCTGCATCTTTCTGCTTTTTCCTACATTATCGCATTTCAACTAGGGGTAGTGTGATGTGTTTGTCTGAATTACCGTGTTTTTCTATAGCATTTATCCTTCTCAAACCTACAAATTCTCTGATCATAAAATTGTCATAACCTGTCATCCTAGAACTAGAAACATCTATCATAATAGTCCTAAATAGTCCTTTCATCCTCAAACATCATAAGTATCCTTTCAACTTGGTTTTCTTAGGAAGAGTCAACATAGCCTTTTAGACAAACCTCAAACACCCTTAAACATCAACAATCTCAATCAACATCAGTTTTATGAGACCATCTTCAATATATCCTTTTGTCAAAACATCAAATCAAACCTTTTGGACATAAACATATCAAATATCAAACCAAATCAACTTGTTGTACTAGTATCTTTTGATCTCATCTATCCTCATCTTGTGAGCTTGTTAACTTAGTGGAACTATCTCCCTCCTAGGTTTACAAATCACCATCATCTCTCTTTACTTGTACTCACAAGTCTAGTTCAAGTAAAGTCATCAACCTAATATTTTATCAATATATTGAGATCTAGCACAAACCAATCAACCTTGTCATCATCCTTTTGTCTAAAGTATTAAACATCAAATCCTATCATCTTTAAACATCAAAATCCAATAAAATTTGTTATCCTTTTGTCGAAAGGTTAACCATCCAATCTAAATCAACTTGAACACCATCTTTTTGTCCAAGTGACTTATCAACATATCCTTTTATCCATTTTGAAATCAAACCATAACATCCCAACAACATACAACATTATCTCACTCGTTCATTTTTCCAATATTTAAATCAACAAAAACATGTCAATGTCCATCTATTACCCAAATCTAGTTCCACTCTATACACCCATGGTCATCATATCCTACTAGCTACAACAACATAGCAACTATGGGTGTCCCTGTAGACACCTAAAAATTTCTTGAACTTATATCACACACTTGATTTCACTTATTAACATCGTTTCTAGCATAATTCACCTAATTCCTTTATTTGATTAAATAATATCTAATTATTTATTTAAATTCATTTAATTCTCTTATTAATTAAATAACTAAGGTTATTTGATTAATTCATTATAATTCATCATTTTCTCCCCTTTTGATTAAATAATATCAATATTATTTAATTAAATGTCATCCATCCCATTTGATTAAATAATTCTTAATTGTTTAATTACACGTAGTATAATTCTTTGAACTTGCAAAATTAAATGATTTTCATGGATTGTTTAATTGGCTAAATTTGGAAGTTTTTGTTGTTTTCAAAGGGTATAGCCAAATCCTTAGCCCTTTGACTAATTCATCTTAATGGATTTCACACAAAAAGATACTTCAAGCACTTAATTACAAGCCCTAAGCTCAAGTAGGTTTATAGACTAATGTGGGCTCACAAACCAAGGAAGATTGGGTTAATACTCCTTGATACTTGGGTGGTTCTCTAGAGCACCCTTTCTTATGAAGGTGGATAGGTAGAGATCTAGTGGCACAGGGTCATCAACGAACACCACAGGCTCACCTTTTCTCTCTCCTTGGGAACTATCAAAGTTCACCAAAAGGATTTCTATCTCAACCTAAGGGAGTACATGGTGAGTAACTTTAGGGTATGATCCACATCCCTTTCCACCAAACTAATCTACGTTCAAATGGATTTCTAGGTTTACAATGTTTTTCTAGGGAGTCCTCGATATATGCAAAGTATGTGAGGCTCAAATTGTGAACACTAGCTCATCGCAAGCATGGATCAAGAGCTTTAGCGAGGTACTGAGAGCTCAAACCAACCCTTCACTCCTAGCTTGGAATCACCCTAAGCAATCGAAGCTCTACCAATTATGATGCAACTAGATTGGGGTACAACATTAGTTCTCCCCCCTTTATATACTCCATCGGTACACGTGGTTGAGATCATCCCCTAGGGTGATGAAATCCCTAGGCAAGTATGCTAAAGGGAAAGGTACATACTAGGTTTTTTTGATCCCCAAGATCACACGAAGCACGAGGGGAGAGCATACACACAACCTAGCAACCTTATGTTTACCTAAAATATTGATCTAAACAAAATGAAGAGATGCAAAGATTTCTAATCTCCAAGATCACACTAAGTGTGAGGAGAGAGAGTACATCTATTACATCCTTCCAAGCACGTCAAACAAATTAATTAACCCACTACTCTAATTTAATGCCTAGATTAGTGGAAAAACAAAAAAGTCTTGGTCAAAAGTCTTGAAAAACCACATATTAGTAGTTTATTGTATTTTCCTTTGATGATCAAATACTTGCACCACTCGTTAGTCCAAATGTTAGCTAAAAAATGCAAAACAAAAATAGAAGCACAATTTTGCAGAGTGTAGATATGAAAACGTAGAAACATAAAAATCAAGTTTTTAGCACAAAGAACAGAAGCCCTAAAATACACAAAATGGTGCCTACGTTAGCCTCAAAATAGATAATAAAAATCAAGGCTAATTACTGACTATTTCTGATTAAGATGCACAAAATACTGATATTTTTTCAAATGATTGATTAACAAAAACATTGAAAAGCTGCTTAAAAAGCACAAAAATGATTTAACTAACTATCCCAAATGGAAGCGCTGAAATGTGAACAAAACAGTGCTTGCATTCAGAGGTATGGAACTAATGGAATTTATGGTTAGATGATGTATAATAGAAAGTATACTAGTTGAAAGATATGAAATACTGATACTCTCCTAAATATAGAGTGATGCAAAAACAACAAGAACTAATTTAATGCTAACTAAACTACCCTATCCTAGCTAAAAATAGGGGCACCATTTCTTGGGATGGAGGCACATCAAGTTTCTTCTCAGGTGCAACAACGTAGGTGCCACGAGTCACGACGTAGGCATAGTAGGTTTCTGTGCAAGCATCGAAAACTAGGCACGACCCAACAAGTAGAAAAATGGAAAAAGATGTGAGTTCTTTGACCTTTAGGTAAATTTTTAAAGCCCAAAATTAAATGTTATGTGATGTCTAGTGACCTTGCTTAGCCTAGGTAAAATTTTAGGTCGATTTTAGATTGTTCTTTTTATCTTTCCCTTTTAGTGCGAGTTGTAGTTGTAGAAAAAATAGAATTTAAAGGAAATCAACTATAATAGTTAGTAGCAACTACAATAGAAGCTTAAAACACTACTAGAGAGACAAATACAATCTTATGATGCTAAAGAAACCCTACAAGGCACAAAACGCATTAGCAAAATAAGCAAGTCAAATCCTGGAATAAAGGCACAAAAATTCAATACACAGGCGTCGCAAGATTGGTCACAGGCACGATAAGTTGAATCGGAGGCACCACAAGTTGTGACAGAGGCACCGAAAGTCATTGCAAAGGCACAATTCTACAATATCTAAACCTGAAAACTTTGAAATCATACAACTTAACAATAAATTTTAGTAGGGACGTGGGTCCCACTGGGCGTGCCAAATGTGGAGGGGTTAGAAATTATCACCAAAAGCATAAAAAAATAAGAAAATAAGCATAAAAGAAAAACACAATGTTATACCTTTGATGACCCTCCTTGATTGAGCTCAAGATTACACCCTAATCTTGTTTGATTTGCTCTAAGTTTGTATGTGAATTGCTCACAATTGCACCAACATAATATTAGCACAATTCAAGATGGTGAAATGGAGGGATGAAGGCCCAATTTATAGAAAATTGGAGGGTAAAATAGAGGGTCAAGATTGAAAGTTAATGAAGGGCTAGGATTGAATGTGAATGTGATGCATGGATCAAGAGGTGTGGCTCATTAGCATTGTGACAAATGTCACAATTAGGTGCATGGAGAAGGGTGATGTGTGAGCACACGTTGGGATGAAAAGTCATTTAATTTTGGAGGCTATGTGTAAGATAGTGGAGGTGGGTGAGATTTGTGGCATTAATGAGACAAGATTAGGGGGTTGGGAGTGAATTTTAAATTAGAAAATAATGGTAATGATGTGGGTTAAGATGGATAATTAGTGATTAATTAGCTTAATAGGATAGGTGGAGTTAATAAACCACAAGTTTATTAACTTAGGCAGAGTTAATAGTTGGAGAATGGGCTAATGAGGGTTAGTAGGTTAATTAATCAAGGATTAATTAACATAAATGGGGTTAGAGTCATAGGGGATTTTAATAGGATCAATTAAATAATGAGGATTATTTAATTGAGTAGAAGAACTATAGTTGTAGCAAATGATATAACTAATTAAATAAAATATTTAATTAATTATAAGAGGAAAATGGATTAATTAATTAAATAAATGTATTTAATTAATTAAAAGGAGATGAATGAGTAAATTAATTAAATAAAGCTATTTAATTAATTAAGAGGAAGTAATGTCAGATTTAGGGTGACTACACTTGGTCTATTGGGGTCTCTAGGACTCTTAATTAACATTTCAATACAACTAGCATCATAATATTTTTTAATCTCATAGCCCAGCTCAGGAATCCATACAATTCTCGGTTCAACCACCTTGATGATGTAGTAATAAGTGGATACCAAAAATGTTGTCATTCTTATATTTTGTGACTAGTTCTCTTGGAATTCTTTGTCTTCTGTTCGTTCTTCTCTAGGATTTTCCAAAGACTGCAGCAAGGGAATCACCTTGTGCATCCAAATCTCCAATACTTCTCATTAATTATCTGATCTAATGTACAACCAATGTAGTATTCACTCAGACAACTTCTCCTATATCAGGAACTTCCCTCTTAAAGTAAAATATTAGGCATATAATCAAAGTTCCATACCTAAATGTGCATTTCTTCTTCTTGATATCATTCAGATTCTCCAATAGTTGTTGCTAGAGAAACTCACAAAGATCATATTCGATCCTTTTCTCAACCATTTCCAAAGCTAAGTCAATTGCGGTGGTAGTAACATCATTGTCACAAAAAATCAAGTGTGAAATAACTAAACTCGCATATTGAACCACCAAATTATTGATTTCAATACCTGCGCTTTATCAATCCTTTTCCTTTGTCAAAATTGCATACAAAAGTAGGTCCGACGAATGATAAACCAGTAACATCTCTAATTTCTTCTTTCGATATCATATACTAATCACCAAGCCACACAAACTGATTATGAAATCTTCTTAGTGCCAATCTAATACATTTTTCTTCATTGCTAAAGTGAAGAAATTGATCCCACACATCAAATTTTATTTTTGTCAACACATTGTGTTCCATTTTTAGGGTGTAATCATCTCCAATTAACTCTTCAAACCATAATATATGTGCTTTTTCATAATTAGGTTCTTCCAACTTCCTATGAATATATATCCCAATGTCTTCAGTCAGAATGACACCAAGGGGAACTTCTAAAAATTCACCCAAGGGATCAAGTTATAGGGTTTTAGCAGGATACTTCTTAAATAGTGGTTCCAGTTTCTCTAAATTATCCATGACTTGATGTGTATCCATTATATTCAAATGAATAATTCAAAGAGAATAATGTATAACAATAATTTTTTACCTTTTTTCTACACACCAATGCCAAACTCTGAAATTTTGAAGTATGGAAATGCTTTGGGCTCTTCAAGCTTGCTTCTCACTCTTATTTTATTCCACAATTTCCTTTCATCGAATTATTTTTTATTTGGCACAGTTAAATTTATTTCTTTGATCCCATTTGCTTCAAAAATAAATGCTTTAGATCACACATAGATGTCCTCAAAATTTGTGTGTACTTCCATCATTTCAAGTTCTACAAATTTCCTTCTTCGCACATGTCGACCTAAAATTCCTTTAGCATGAAATTTTGAATTCATCATCTTCAATAAATGCATTAGTGTCATGACATGACACCGTAAACTGGTAGAGGGATATATATTTTTTTTGATATTGCTCCCCCTAAGCCACTTGCCTAAGCTTAATTTTTGATAGGATTATCTGCACTGGAAGACGCCATAGATGAATTTGAAAATTTTGATTCTCCTTGCTTCTCTAATTCTTCTCCCTTTCTCTAGATCTTTTCCATTTCTTTCTTAAATTCTTCTAGATCAATCTTAGTGATTGGTTCATGTCTCTTTACTAGATAGTTCTTTTTCACATTTCTACTTTTGCATTCTTTGGAAAAATGTCTGGGTTTTCTGCAAATGCAACAAACAATGTTCGTCCATCCAAATTGTTGGGTGATCCCACAATAGTGGTTTACAATTTTTGGCCAAACTGGACACTGAAATTATTATTTTTAACTAAATCTTCACATTCGGGCACCTATAGCGGTTAAACCATGAGGAATTTGAAGATGATGCAAAGTAGAGTCTCATCACATTTTGTCTATAGATTCTAAAAATATTTTTTTCAAAATTTTTGGAATCAGATTGCACTTCTTTTTCCATCTCCCACGAAAACCGATTTTTTTTTTCAGAAAACAACATTTTAAAAAAGTGTCGCTCACTGTATACAACATAAATTTTTTTGTATGAAGGATAAAATTCTAATTTTTTCGAATTTAGATTTTTAACTACGATATCTAGCACTTCCATTTAATCTCATAGTTTTTTATTGAATATTTTTTCCTTAATCAAGTTTCTAAGTCAAACCAATTACAATTTAGACATAGGTGGACTGTATACAACATAACTTTTTCTGTATGAATCGAAATTCATTTTTTTTTTTAATGGATCAAGGACATCAATACCCAACACAAACATATTTTTTAAAATTTTATTTTGATAATATGCTATTTTCCACGTGTAAAACAAAGAGCTTGATTTTCGGTGAAAAACCTATGTTTTATAAAACTAAAAAAACATATACATAATAAAACCAAAACATATTAAAATTTTATTCGTTGGATAGCTCATTTTGAGGACTACCATCTTCCAGCTGGGTTTGTGAAGTTTCCTCCATTTTCATCCTCAACTTGAGCTTTGAAGGGCAAAAATTTGCTAAAATTTGGTGGAAGAGGGGGAGAAGGGCAAAAAAGGGGGGTTCGAGCGAACCCCCCTTCGCTCGAAAGGGTGAAGAGGGGTTCATTCGAAGGGGAATTTGCTCGAACCCCCCTTTTTTGAATTTTCCATTCGTTTCTATGAAGAAATGTGACATCATAGGGTTCGAGCGAACTCGCCATGCAAAAGGGGGTTCGCTCGAACTAGGGGTTTGATCGAACCCCTCTTTTGGGTTCGTGCGAACCCCATAGTTCGAACGAACCCTTTAAAACATGAAATTTTGAATGTGTGAGCATTTTTACAAATTTCCTTCCTCATCCAAATTGTACACCACTATTATGGGTTTACCCTGTCCTTTATTCAATATATATTTGCATTGGTTAGTCTTGTGTCCAAATAAATTACAGTGATAACAGTAACCTTTGAAGGGATCACTAGTAGAATTTGGAAAATAAATGACTAGGTGACTAAAAATTTTAGTCACAATAATAAAAAATGACTAAATTCTACTAATTTTTTGCAAATCAGCTAAAAATGAGTAAATAAACGACTAATTTGGTCATTGAATAAAAAATTATTTAGTCACACAAATAAAAATTGACTTAATAGTTAGTCATTTATTTAGCAAATCATTTAAGGAATACAAAATTAATAGCCTGCCAAAATACTCTAATAAACATACTCTAGAAATTTCTTTGAAAGATCTTATTTTCAGGCGTAGCCCGCCAAAATGGAGTTTTCATTTTAATAAACATACTCTAAAACCTTCGTCAAAACCTTATTTTCAGACATAGCCCGCCAAAATGGAGAAGTGTTTCAGTAAAAAATGACAGAGAATGGTAAGGAGATGTGCATGATAGGAGGCATAGGATTAATTGTTTCTTATCTCATTCTTGCTCTACGTAACAAGGGCTACATTGTTTGCACTACTGTTTGTAATCTAGGTATTTAATTGACATATATTTGAACAATCTCAAATTCTTTCAGATGATTTTAAAGTATTAATGCATCTTATATAGGGTTTAGAATGATTTCTTTTAATTTTAAAAAAATAAATAAATGACGTATTTGCTTGTGATTACATAATGTGGAGATCTCATAAATCTGCCCCAACTCACTATCCTCTTTAGCACTGTATTCATTACTCTAGTTGCTAGGGTTTAGCATGTGACATCTTTAATAACTTCATGACAATGGATTTTAAATAGATCTCAGTCTTTTCTTTAATCTTTATCATGGTAACCCTTGAGTTCCATAATCCACCTTCAATCTCTTGTAAGAACGTTGTCTTAAGATAGATAGTACATAGTATACATATAAATCAAGTCCTTCATACCTACCATTGTTCCAAACCACCACTCACTGCCTTGCTTAAAATGTTGCCTCCAGAAGCACAATAACATGTTTTAAAACCATGCTTGCCAATGATTGACCATTAAGGTCACTACTTTCATCAAGATACAATGAGATTTTTATCTTCAAACTCAAGGCATTATGCATTATAACATTGTGAATTGTTTGTTGTGTAGGGTTTGATTTTCTTACACATTTATTAGTTTTCTAACTACCTTTAAGACTGGATATTGCACCCTCAACTGCAATCTCAAATAGCTCACTCACTGTCACTTGAAGATTCCTTTCATGAGCACCCTTTTATAAAATCAAACTATGCCCTATAGACTACCTACTTGTTATGCCTTGCATAACCACCCCATCTTTTGCCTTGGTCAAAATGGGTCCCCCTTTATGTTTTTTGTCCTCGGTTTTTTTTAAGCAAAGTTTGGAGTCTTTCTTTTCCAACACTTTGTTTTTCTTTGGTTTATTCTGCCCGAACCGGAATCAGAACCGAATCGGGTTTTGAAACTTGTTTCAAAGATCGATTCTAATCCCCATCCCGACAGTCTTCTTTTGCCTTTTTTTGTTTTGTCTTTATTGGAGCCGAAGCTGGAGTGGAAGTTAAGTCTGAATTTGTTCAAGGTTTCAAAAATAAATTCCGTTCTGCCTCTGCCTCCACTTTTTGGTCTTTCATTTTAAGTTTAGGTTTTGTGTTAGGTTTTTCTCGTTTTGGTCCTTATGTTTTACTTTGATGTTTGTTTCGCTTTCTTCTTTGTTGGTGGAATCGGAATTGGAATCGGAACCGGAATGAGAACCGAGTTGGAAAATTGGACAAGTTTCTAAATCATTTTTCATCCCGATTCCACTCTCGCCATTTTTTTTTGGTCATTGACTTTACTGAGACTGCCCAACAGTAATGTGCTAGTTCTATCTGTAGTTCCGACTCTGATCTACCACATTTATGGCATTAATTATAGGAGCTCTGCATGTATGAAACTATGAGTTTTTTCCTTAATTAGGGATTAACTAGTAGTTATCCTCATTTTTTAAAAGATCAAGAGCGAACTAGAGTTGCAATGGAGCATTTGTGTGTGTGAGTCGATTGAAAGGGAGATAATCACGCGCAAAATCATCTCAGAGGGCTAACCTATTCATTTGGCATTTGAGGTAGGGTTTTCTGTTCTTCTCTTTTGTCTTGTTTCGCATTATCATTTTTTTGGTCATTGTTTTTGCGTGAATTCGTGATTCTCAGTTCTATTGTAGGTTCGTGCGATTCATTTTTATGATTTTGGTTTATTTGTTGGTTTGTTTTCATTTTTTATTTTCTGTTGTTTGTTTTTATTTATTTGTCTTTCCTCATGGTCGTTTTCACATTTTAATCATGACCATATCATGATGCCCTAGTTTTTAAATGCATAAATTAGTTACTATTTTACATTGGTAGGGTTTGATAAATAATGGTTTTTACTTAGCAATCCTGTTACACATTGATCTGTTTAGTTTAAAATGGGTTAAATTCGTGCCCTATGTTTTTGAAATCGATAGTTTTTGATTTAGGGTTTTGATGTGTTCTTGTTTTAAATATGATGCCCTAATTAGTACGGTTTCCTCTCGGTCATATGGGGATGGTCTTCTATAGGTTATTTTTAAGCCCCTTTCATTTTGATATGACCTAGTCCTTAAATCATGAAGTTATTTATCGGCCTGTTAAAATCACTTATGACGTCATGGTTATTTTAGGCAGAAGCAGGATCAGAATCGATTTAGACTTTGAACCATGTTTTGTAGAAAGTATCGATTTCATTTCCATTTCATCTCCGACTCTGCTTACAAGAAGAAGCAGGCTCTCAAAATATTGATAACCCAGGCGAAAGTGGAACCAGAACTGAATATGAAATTAAAAAAAATCTTCATGGAACCGAATCGATTTTCATTCCGGCTCTAATTCCGGTTACCATTCCAACTCCGACTCTGGTCCCACCTTGTTATTATTACATGCTCAATAACTATTTTGACTCCGATCCCGACAGTGTTTTAAAAGAGACTGTTTAGAATGTTTTCTACCTAGTTCCGCCTCCGGTATATATATGAAGGGTAATATTTTAAAGTGTATTTTGTTATATTTGTTCAAAAAACTAATTTGAGGTTTTGTTTTAGGAAGTTAAAGAATGTCAGGAGTATCAGGAGAAGCTTCCCAAAGGAATCAGCCTTCAGAAACTTCAAAGGCATCGACTAAGCCTAAGAATATTAAGCTTGAGAAGCTACCTTATACCTTGAGGTATAACCATAGGGGTCCTGCTGTCACTGCAAGCAAGGTGAAATTAGATTGAGCTGATGTAACTGATACCAATTTAGGCCCATTCAATTTTGAGGAGTTATACTCAGAAACATTCACTGAGGATGTAATAGGGAGTAATGGAAGAATAGTTTAGTCTAGTTTGGCTCACATCATTGTATTTCCTTTATCCATCCAATGCCCAAAACTGATCATGATAGTAGCAAGAGCCTATAATCCGACCACTAGACAATGTATGAATTCATAGGACAATGTGATTATATATCTAACTCCTCAAATGTTTCAGCACATGTTTAGTGTCTCTGATCCTAAGAACCTGGTGCAGTTGAATGAGGCATATGCTTTAGGGATATATAGCAAACACAAGGAGGCCAACAAGGCTCATTTGAGCAAGAAGTGGTTGAGAGCGAAGAAGAAGTCGCTAGCAAAGCTCTCAGATCAGCCAAAGAGGGCATAAATTTACAAAGAGGTATCAAACCTGATAATGATGTTGTCTAGAGTCTTTGGGAAGAGGGATGCATTTCATTTCAAGGAATGGATGTTTCCTTTCATTCAGACAATTTTTAATGGCAAGCAACAGTTTGATTGGTCCATGATTGTCTTAGATACCATTCATGATCAGCTAACCAAAATAAGGGAAACCATGATATTTTTCATGACTTCTTGTGTTGTCTATGTAGCAACCAGAGGCGACATCTTTCCAGATTTGAACAGAGTGGGAATATTAGGAGAGGCTAATGGACAAAAAAGAGTATGGGATCATTATGAACAACTATCCCTATAGGTTTTTGAAGCACAATTTAGAAGAGTTAATGATGCATTCTTATATGTAGTCATTAACTAGCTTAATGGAGATGTAGGATACAGATTGAGACAAGAGGCCATGGCCTTTATCATAGAATGGGGATGTTGGTATATCCAATACCCCAAGTTCACTTATTTCAGATTGGTAGGATTTGAGGGTCATCCCCACTTACTTCCAAGGTGTTGCAGAGCCAAGATGGTTTTGATGGAGTTTGCTTACAAAGCTCTGGGGTTTAATGTCCGACTTGGGATGAAACAAAAACCAAGTTGTCACAAGTTCCCCATGCAATTGGGTGAATACAGCTGCCCACACCTTGTGGGAGCTAAGGTGGTTTGCAGTGAATTGATACACTTAAAGTTAGGCTTGTATACTACCCAAAAGCACTTTGACCCAAAGAAGAAATTGAATGCTTTGTTGGCTTCGGTCTTTGACAAAAATTTCAACCTGCTAGAGGACTTCTGGAGTGATCTTCAGGATGAATATGACCTTAGGAAAAGGAATTATGAGAGGTTTCTTGTTTCACTCATGGAAGAATTTGGGGTCAAAGATGATATTTGTGATACATTAGTAGATGATGTTGTGTTGGATCCATCATATAAAGCATTGAACATTGGTACCAAAAGTTTGGATCCGATAGATTGGGATAGTGAGGAGACTATCGACGTCAAGCAAATAAGGAGACTGGTCTTGGATAGGAGTATCCACTGGGCTATTCTCAGAGCCAAAAATCCTGGGGGTCCAGCTCCTAAGAAAGGGAAAGGATATAAGAGGATTAAGAGGAAATTGCCTCCCAAGGAGCCTTTGGAGTTCTTCCCTCTTGATATTGAAGAGATTGAGTTGGAAGCTTTGGCTCAAGATGAATCAGAGGCATAGGAGAATGATGCCCAAACAAGACTTGTGGCTTTAACACCAGCAATAGGGGAGTCATCTGCTCAATTCCCTCTTACAGAGCAGCAAAGTAGAGAGACACCTAAGGTAACTCTTCATGGCATAGCTAAAAAATTGAAGGGAAAAAGAGTAGAGATGGAGATCCATGATGTTGAGGCGGACTCTGAAGAGACTTTGTCAGAGAAGGATGCACAAGAAAATTTGTCTCTAGAAGAGGAAACCGAACATGTTCTAACGGAGGAGGATCAATGGGTGCTGTTTGAGGAAGTAAAGAAAGCTTTAGATGCTCAAGCACATGTAGAGGCAATGGAGAAGAAAAATGCAATAGATGCTAAGGCACAAGAAGATGCCTTACTTTAACAACAACAAATGGAAGCCAAGCGAAGAGCTGATGAAGTGCATAAACAACAAAGGAAAAAGGAGCAAGAGCTCAAGACCAAAGAAGAGAGTGATCAGCTAGAGTTGGTGCAGAAAATTCATGATCTAGAGGAAAAGGCAAAGCAACGAAGGGAGAGAGAAGCCCTCGTGGCCAAATTGAAGCTTGTTGAAGAAGCCTATAAGAAGAAGGTGTAATGATGGATTTCTGCAAAATAGATTTTTTTAGTCTAATGATGCATGCATATTAATTAAATCCAAACAAACAATGAAATACATGAGAGATAAATGAGAAAAGGAATGGAACTAGAACAATCTCACCCAATCTTCTCTCCTCCATGATTTATTTTCATTGTACCTCCTTAGCTTTGCTGTGATAATGAATGCCCTCATATTTTATGTGTGAGCAAACTCTACAATGCCTAGACTTAAACAAGACTTTGAAGGATTTCTTAAATATTTGTTGCACAAGAAAGTTAATTCTAGAATGTAAGAAGCTTAAGATGTCAAATAGGTATGCAAGGAGATAATAATAAGAGAAAATACAATATTAAGAGATGTCGAAAATGAGATCAAGATTGTCATTTGATAGAAAATGCAATCTTGAACGGACAAATGAGATGAGAGATTGAGAAATGTCCTAGAATCAATGGTTAAGATTCAAAATGACAACTCTCAATTAGGGTTAGGGAAAAAATCCTAAATGTGTGGACAAGATTTAATTTAAGAAATTAAATCAATGGTGGAGAATAAACATGACATTGAGATGGCATTAGTAAAAATCAAGAGATAAGGAGATGAGATTTTAGAAAATCAGTAATTTTAGCAATTACTTGATTTGTAGAAGAATATTTCCATTTTGAATTAAATTAATCCAAAATATGGATTTTGTGAGATAATGAGTAATTGGTTTTTGAAATTAACTACTAAAAGAAGAATCAGTTAACTATGTGAAGTCATTTTTAAATAAATTACTTTATTTAAAAAGAGGGAAATGTCACATAAGGCAATTAAATAATTAATAATAATAATTTAATTTAGAAGAGGCAGTTAATTAATTAAATAAATTAATGAGTCTATTTAATTAAGAGAGGATTTAGGAATTAGTGACATATTAAATAGATATATTAAAATATATTTATTTAATAATCAGGAGGACATTAATGATAAGGATTAATTAAATAAATGAGACTTTATTTAATTATAAGAAGACTTTGATAATTAGTGACGCATTAAATAAATAAATAAGATTTATTTATTTAATAATCATGAAGTATGAAAGATCATGAATTAATTAAATAATTATGAATTATTCAATTAATAGTCGAAGGTGGGCTAGAAACATAATTAAAATGTCATAATTATGCTAGGACGAAATGTGATGAATTATTGCTTGTAGGTTCTTCAAATGCTATGGAAACCAACTCATCCAACCCTTTTGGAAGAAATAAACATAGAGTTGTCATTCAAGGCACCCAACCTAATTCCTCACAGGTTAATACCAACATTCCTGTGGGCCAAAACACCAACATTCCTCATGGCCACAATTTATTATTTGGGTAAGGCAATCAAGGTGCTCAATCCTTCAATCCATTTGGGCATCAACAAGCTCAAAATCGACAAGGTCCTCAATCCTTCACTCCATTTGGGCATCAACAAACTCAAAATCAACAAGGTCCTCAAATTCAGTCCAACATGGTAGGATCTCACATCCCCACTTATGCCTCTCAAGTTCATACACATCAGCACATCCCTCATCAAAACACTCATTTCCAACAACCGGATAATCAGAGCACTCATTTTTCTGATTGACAATCAATTCCAAATCAACACATCTCATCACAATAGGTTGGCACTCAAGCCATCCCTATCAACAACATGTGTGATGCTACTAATAACCCAATTGTGGAAGCACTCACACTCCAACTCGCTGCTCTTCAAACGGAAGTGGAGACCTTGCAACAATCCAACAAAAAGTCATATGTGTCACATGACTTGTGTCCATATCCATTCGACACAACCTTGTATATGCCACCCTTTCCTCATGGATATGTGGTACCTCATTTTCCAAAATACAAAGGAAAAATGAACCCCATTGAACACATAAGAGAATTCACCACTAGTTGTATGGACATTGCATATGAGCAAACTTATCTCTTGAGACTTTTTTCTAGAAGTCTCGCAGGTCATGCACTAGAATGGTTCTCACTATTGCCTAAGGGAATAAAAACATGGGATGAATTGGCAAACAAGTTTGTTGAAAACTATGCCTATAACATTGACACGGATATCGACATTGCCTCCTTATGCAGACTTACCCAAGAGGATGCAGGAGATACTTTTATCCCATTCTTTCAAAGATGGAGAACCTTAGCAAGCAGATGTCCGGTAGAAATACCTGAAAAGGAGAAATTCACCATGTTTGTACAAACTCTCCTAGGACCACTAAGGTATGTCTTACAAGTCCATTGTTGCACCACCTTTGTTGAACTTATCGAAAAGGTTGTTCAACTTGAGAAAGCTTTAATCTCCAAAGGCGAATTAAAATATGGTGGAAAAACCATCAACACCAGCACAAATAATAACCCAAGTAGCTCAAATGACAAAACCAAATACTGGGTTAAGAACAAACATATCACCAATGACTGTGTGGTCGATGCAAAAACCGTCAATGCAACATGTCATGTACTCACAATCAAAGGAGTACAAAATCAAAATACACTTGTAACTACATCAACACCAACTACCAATGCTATGCAAAGAAATCATGCGTCAACTAATCAAAGGCAACTGTGTCAACCTCGACAATTCCAAAAACGCACATACACCCCTTTGGGTGAACCTATCAAAATTGTTTTGAAGAAACTTCTTCAAAATTACATCATAACGCTGGAAGAACCTAAACCATATGACCCTGGTCAGTTCAAGCCATCATGGTGGGATGACAACGCATTTTGTGATTACCATCGTGCCAAAGGGCACAAAACTTCCTCTTGTCATCAGTTGCGAAATCTCGTACAAGACCTCATTGAGTTAGGTGGTCAATCATTCATGTCTAATGTGGATCATTCTATTCACAAGAACCCACTGCAGGATCACGGTAAAGCTTCCTCATCTAGCACAAAGAATAACAATAATCAAGCCAATCACGTTCATCCTGCCTACAATAATGTGTGTCCTGCCTACAATTATCCCAGTGGTACTTGTGATCCCTTTAAAATGCTACTCCTAATGTGAGATGCTAAACAAAACTAATGATGCGATAACAAAAGCAATAACACTAAAAGAGGACACCTCAATAAGATTATCCTAAGAAAATGGTGAAGCAAAGAAGTAAGATAAAACAATTGATGATTGAAGTTGGTTATACATTTCCTTTGCTGCTCCTTCCTTGGTTGGCCCTTTGATTCTTGAAGAGTTGTGTGCTCCTTGGATGACAGTGGAGTTGAACGGAGGCAAGATGCAATATGGATGAGAATGCTAAGTGCTATGATAGATGATAGCTCAAATGGTGAACTTGCAAAAGTTTTGTTGCAAAAGACTTGATGATCCAAAATGGGAGAAATGAGGGGGTATTTATAGGCTAATTGGAATTCTCTAGAGAATTCAACGGTTGGGATTGATCCAACAAGATCAAGATGAAGGGCTATGGTGAGTTGAGGACTCACAAGCCCTCACATCTTGACATGTGGAATGTGAGATGTCTTAGGGTGGAGTGATGTGGAAATGAGGTGGAGGAGAAGGACAAGAGGTGGAAGAGAAGTACATGAGGTGGATGAAGGACAAGTACCTTTGAGGTACCTTGGGGGATGAGAAGATTTCCTCAAAAAGGAACTTCTTGTCCCCAAATGAGGATGAAAGAGACTTTTGAGGAGTTTTAGAGTTCTTCAAAAATCTCCATGGGAAAAGGGGAAGTGGTTGGAAGAATAAATGTACATTAAAAATTTACATTCATTGGAGAGTTTATTGGGTAAAAGGAGGTCTCCAAAAAGCTGGAGATTTGTCGCATGTGGGTGATGTGACAAGTCCAAGGTTCTAGAAGTCCTTGGCACATGTAAAGTGACAAGTCAAGCCTTCTAGAATCTTGCATGGGGGATGAGGAAGACCCTGGAAAGACAAAAGTGAATTAAAAATTCACATGGGAAAGAGAGTCCAGGCTAAAAATGGTAAGTGGGAAGGTTGACCAGAAAAGGTAAGCTAAATGTGGCTAATGATTTTGATTAAGGTTGTGCAAACGTAGGATTAGGATAATTAATGAGAGATTAGAGGCAAGTGGGAGATTATGGAGGATGTGACACTTAATCAAGATTAAGTGGTGCACATCCTAATCACAAATTAATTAATTTAAGTTGGATTAAAAGGGGGTTATGGAGAATGTGACAAGGAGAAAGAAAAAGATGAATTAAAAATTGGTTTTAATTCAAATGGGTTAAAAGACTAAATTAAATAATTTATCATATTTATTTAATTTAGAGAAGAAAAGGGGTAAGATAAAGTATTTAATTTATTTAATTACATACTTTAGGAACCTTAGGCAGAAAATGAAATAATGATTAAATAAATTATTTAATCACTATTAATGAAATAGATAAATAGAGTAGACGATTTTGATCATATGAAAGTGAACAAATTTGGATGTCTACAGTACCATTATTAAAAATATTCATGCTACTGATGAAGATAAATGTGTTAATACCATTACCATTAAAAAAACCTCAAAATTAAATGTAACCACGCATAAAGGAAAGGTCACTATCCCAGGTCCTTCGACATGTCAGCCTAAGATCACCATACTCGATCTGTTTGCCAGATAGTCAAACCCGAAACCAAAGTTCAACCTTATTGAGCAATTAAATAAAACACCTGCTCAAATATCCATTCTCGAAGTTCTTCGTATTTCACCCGCACATAAGGCCATCTTGGATAAATTCCTGCAAGAGTTGTCTGTCACAACCAACATTGATGTCAACCACTTTGAGACTATGGCCAGATATCTGAATTCGCCTCATCACATCACCTTTTCAGACAGTGACTATTCCTTGCCTAAACCATCTCATAATGATGCCCTTCACATCGAGGTTTTTGTCCACAAACATAAGGTTAGACGAGTCTTAGTAGATGGTGGAGCAAGATTGAATATCTGCTCTTTAAAATTGGTTAAAGATCTTGTCTTCTCTGATGCATGTGTAGATGCTAGCAAGAGAGTTGTCATCAAGGCATACGATGATGAAGAACATGCTTCTAAAGGTGTCATTACAATTCCACTTCGGGGGGACTAGTTATCATAGATATAACATGCCAAGTCCTGGATCGTGACATACATTATAATATCTTACTTGGTCGCCCCTAGATTCATGCTCTAAAGGCCATTCCATTCACATACCACCAATGCCTAAAATTTCCTTTTGATGGTACTGAAACCACTATCCCAAGAGATCCTGATCCATTTGAATATTGTACCAATTTGTGAGCTACTGCTGAGCACCAATTACCCATCAATCAAGAAGCTTGAGCTTCCACTTTATCCAAATATATTGACCCATCTGAACTCACCAAATCATCCATTCCATCCACTTCTGCCACACCATCTTCCATGACCTCCATACCAAGTAAAGATGTTTAGATCCAGGACCTTGGTTGTGGAGAATTCAAATTGAAGATGACTTACTATATCACCACAATACCTAAGCCGCTTAAAGTCTATGGTAGACCATGTTTTGTAGTCGAGCCCAAAATTTTTTCAAGGTTCCACCAAAATTGTTTTCACAATGTGGGGCGATATGGGTAATGAAGTCATTATCAACATAGATAGCTGGATCTACAAAGACCTAGAAAGTTACCTCCACTACCAATTCATCTCTATGGAAAAAGCTATGATATATGCAAAGCCCTAGGTTTTGACGGCATAAGCGGTCTTGGGAAGAACAATAATGGAAGGAGGGAACCTATTATCATGTCTACAAGACCAAGGTACATAGGGCTAGGGTTCGACCAACTCAGAACTGACGATCAACATACCTATGAACTTTCAAGTGAGGGTCTAATAGCTACAGAAAGTGTCGAGACATGCAAAGAATCCCTTACTGAATCTGACTCAAATGATGCGAATGGGGATCTGAAAAAACCCTAAGTGACTATGATATTGACGAACTATTCCTGGATCCTGGTCAACTCCCCTTTGAAGAATGATTCCGACAAGAATATAACATTGACCCTATTGACCGACGTTCCAAAAATAAGGAATGGGTAAGCATTCCTTGGAATCTGAAAGAACATAAGGTGTCGTCGACAACACCTGAATCATCCCACCCCATTTCTGAGCCCACCCATGAGCCTAACTTATCTAAGCCACTATCCATACTTTTGAAATGCCAACCACTAGTCATGATGCTAATAATTTTATCCCATATTATGACTTTGAATTTGACTCATTTGACTTAGAATACGGTCCATCCATTGCATCTGACACAAAAGTTGAAATTGAAAACTTTTCCTTTACACTTGAGGCATCAATTTGCACACTTTCCGCATCTTCCCCATATTTTACCAACATTGATGATGGGATACCCCTTGTTTACCCACAACTAATTGACTGGGACCAATAAGATCCACCAGTGATGGACATCTTTCAGAATGATGAGGCAATTGTAGAATTCATGGGGCTCCGAGAAGGTATTCCATGGGGTGATCACAAAATAGGGTTTTCCATTGATCTCGATTGTGCTGCCTATTTCGGGGAGACTATGCAATCCTCTAGTCACAAAAATACAAAGAATAAAATAAAAAAAGAAATGTCTTTAGGTGAAAACCGCAAGGCACCTTCTGATAGCAAAATATTAAAAACAAAGGACGTATCCGAAGGGGAAAACCTCTTTGAGGTGCCTAAGGATGGAGGATTGGAATTTCTTCCCGTGACACAAGAAAAATTGACTATGCTCATTAAGGACACAATGGAAATTAATATAGCCACACCAGAGAATCCCAAAATGATTCTCTTGGCCACATCATTGTCAAAAGAAGAAAAACCCGAATTTCAAAAAATTCTTCATAGACATGAAAGTTAACTTCACATGGTAATATGCTAACATGCCTGGCCTTGATCCAGAATTGGTTTTACATCATCTTCCTTTAATCCCAAGAATAAAGCCAGTCAAACAAAAGTTGCGCAAAATGCATCCAAAGATTGCACTACTTGTCAAGGCTGAATTAAAGAAGTTACTGGATGCTGGGTTCATAAGGTCAATATATAATGCTGATTGGATATCCAATATTGTCCCTTTCACAAAGCCAAACAGATAAATCCGTATTTGTAATGATTTAAGAGATTTGAATAAGGCTTTCCCAAAGGATGATTTCCCCTTACCAAATATAGACATAACTATTGATCTCACGGCAAGATATGAGATGCTATCTCTCATGGATGGTTTCTAAGGCTATAACCAAATCCGAATTGCAATAGAGGATCAACATAAAACGGTATTCACTTGCCCATGGGGAACATACTGTTGGAATGTCATGCCTTTTGGCTTAAAGAATGCCGATGCCACATACCGAAGGGCTATGAAAACAATCTTTCATGAAATGATGCATATCCTAATGGAAGATTATGTGGATGACCTATTGGAAAAATATTTTGCCTGGAAATATCATCTCAAGGTCTTGGAAAAAATCTTTAGATGGCATGAGGATTACAAGGTTCGTTTGAACCCAAAGAAATGTGTCTTTGGAGTCACTTCAGGTAAGCTGTTGGGATGCAGAGTTTCATGATGAGGCATTGAGGTTGATCCAGCAAAAGTAAAAGCAATTCTGGACATGCCTCCACCAAAAGGAATCAGTGAGTTGCGAACACTTCAAGGCAGACTGCAGTCTATCCACCGCTTCATCGCATAGTTGGCAGACAAGTGTCAACCATTTCAATATCTGTTACACAAAAGCATTCCTTTTGTATGAATGGATGAATGCCACATAGCCTTCAAACAAATTAAGGAATATCTATTGAAACCACCAGTCCTAATGCCGCCTATTGAAGGCAAGCCATTGATCCTGTATGTCTCTACAACTACAAATGCACTGGGAGCATTGTTGGCACAAAATGACAATGAGCAAAAAGAAAGAGCCATATACTACATCAATCACACACTGATAGGATATGAATTAAACTATACAACCATTGAATGTGCATGCCTTGAAATTGTCTTTGCAGTGCAAAAATTAAGACATTATATGTTGAGCCACCAAACACATTTGGTAGCCAAGATTGACCGACTAAAGTATCTCCTGAGTCGAGCAACATTGGCAAGCCATTTGGCGAAGTGGGTCATGATACTAAGTGAGTATGACATACAATATGTTGAGCGCAAGGCAATCAAAGGTCAAGTAATAGCAGATCAACTTGCAGATGCACTGATCCAATCCACTCATCCACTGATAACTGACTTTCTTGATGAGTCTATCTTTCACGCAGAACCAACCTTACCATGGAAACTATACTTTGATGGGTCCCACACCAGTCACGGCTTAGGAGCTGGCATCTTATTTATCACACCACAAGGGGATTCAATTCCTAAATCGTTTCAGATCGCCTTCCCTTTTACAAATAACATTGCAAAATACAAAGCATTGGTCATAGGTCTCAAGATAGCAATTAAATGGAAAATTCAGACATTGCTCGTATTCAGGGATTCTCAGTTAGTCATCAACCAAGTAAAAGATGATTATGACACAAAGGATGAAAAGTTGTTGCCTTACAAATGAATGGTGGATAGTTTCCTAACATATTTCAAAATGATTTCCTTTAAACAAATCCCAAGGACACAAAATAAGGCAATCGATGTAATGGCTACCATTGGATCTCTCTTGGACATCCCTAAGAATGTATCACAATTTGAGTTCTTAGTGGAACAACTGTTGATGCCTGCATATGATATTCCAGAGTCAGAAATGGTGTGCGAGATTGTTGGTCCCAGTTCGCCTTGGTATCAAGACATCTATGACTATCTTAAGTCCCAAACCCTCCCACCCAACCTTTCCAACAACCAAAGAAAGTCCTTTATTTGAAAAGCGGCTAGACATACCATCGTCAGTGACATCCTATACTGTCGTGGCTTTGATAACACCTTTCTTCGCTCTCTTGACACTGATGAAGCCCAAACAACTTTATGAGAAGTGCATGAGGGTATATGTGGATCTCATTCAAGTGGTCCAACGCTAGCTCAAAAAGTCACCAGACTGGGATACTATTGGCTGACATTAGAAAAAGATGCTCCAATTTGTCAGAACATGTTGGAAATGCCAGGTGCATAGTGACCTAATTCACTCACCTGCACAGGAGCTCAGACTGATCACTTCTCAATGGCCTTTCACACAATGGGGACTCGACCTCGTGGGTAAGATCCATCCATCCTCTTCTAACGACCATAAATTCAGAATCACCACCACTGAGTACTTTACTAATTGGATTGAAGCCGCCCCTCTCATGTACATCACCGGTAAGCAAATATCCAAGTTTATCCTAAATTACATCATCTGCTGGTATGGTGTCCCACAATCCATCATCATGGGTAATGACAGTCCATTCAAAAATTAGGACATTCGTCAACTCTGTGAGAGATTCCACATCCAACATCATTTCTCCACCCCATATTATCCACAAGGTAACGACCAAGCTAAGGCGTCAAAACAAAACAATTCTTTGCATTCTGAAGAAGACCGTCAATGATGTTGGCCGAGATTGGCACCTACAACTTAATATTGCTTTATGGGCCTATCATACCAGCATTCGTACCCCCACTGGAGCCACCCCATTTTCCCTGGTTTACGGATCTGAGGCCATATTGCTCATCGAGGTCAAAATTCCTTCTCTATGAGTCTCCTTGAAAGGAATGATTGATGATGAAGAGTACAGACATGCTCACCTACATGAGCTATAAATGCTACAAGAAAGATGACAAAATGCCTTAAATCATCTACAAGCATATCAAAATCATCTATGTCGGAGCTATAACAAAAGAGTAATTGTGAGAAAATTTGAAATCGGTGACTTGGTTCTCATGCAGAACCCAAGAAATCAGGCGGACAGTGAAAATCCTGGAAAGTTTGAGGCTAATTGGCTTGGTCCTTATATCATTACTACCACATTTAGTTCTGGAGCTTATCAGTTAGCCACACCTGATGGAGAACAGTTGACATAACCCATCAACAACCTACATCTGAGAAAGTTCTACACATAGCATCAGAGAGCAAGGCTAAAAACCCTAAAAATACAAAAAAATTGAAAAATAAAGGAAAAATCGTCCCTTGATGAAAACCTGGCAAACAGGCATCTTGGTGACACCAAAAAAACAAAAAATAGCAAAAATAGTAAAAAGAAATGAATTCATCCAATAGTGAAAACCTGGCAAACAGGCGCTTTGGATAAGCACCATGGTGAAAACCTGGCAAACAGGTGCCATGCGTAGTCAATCATTGCTTCACCATGTACTATTCCTCTCATCAACCTTTATCCACCTATTCATAATCATGACAGTCTGACAAATTCACGACACTCGTCCTAAGTCTTGTCAATTCTGGCCATGGTTAACATTTGGTTGACATCATCCCTTGCATATCCTTGCCTTTTGTCCTTTGTCTGCCTATCTCCATATAATTTGACTCGTAAAATCCCCGCTCTGTCTGGGGGCAAGACCTTTATTGTGTAACTGTAATGGGTGTCACACATGATCCTGCATTTGTAAAAAGTCTTGAAAAAATCCTAAAAATCTGAAAAGTTCTAAAAATTTGAAAATGTCCTGAGAAAATCCAAAAAAGAGTCAAATATAATGTCTATTTGATCAATTCAATCAATCATGTCAGTCAATATTTTTTCCACGTCTAAACTAAGTTGTCTCTACGCATTTTCTACGTAGGCAAGATTCATCTTTGAATCCTCAAGACATTAGGTCAGTCTTTCTAGGTTTGTCAAAATAAAATCATGATTCAAACTTTTGTCCTTCGGGACAACGTCATTGGTCATGTCGAACTATGAGGTCTCTGAGTGCACGACATAGGCAAGGCCATCAATCGATGATCCCTCGAGGCCGCACTAGGTCAGTCCATTAGGGTTCATGGCACTACACTTTCACACATGTCAAACTGTCTTCAAATCAAGCAAATATCCAATCAATCTTGAGCAGATAATATTTCAGCAATTAGTTTCATCAACTCTTTCAGTCAAATCAGCATGTCAGCAAGAACATGTAATCCAACTTTTATCATGACAATTAACCTAGAAAAACTTTGGGTTCTTCTTCAGATGTGTCCTTCTGAAGAACAACTCTCATCATTTTTCTTAATGCTTTTGGATGTGTCCTTCCTAAGCATCATCAATCATCATCTGGCAATTGGATGGATTCTCTTAACTCTAAGAATTGATCTCCTCGATATCAACATCATTAAGGATGTGTCCTTCCTGAATCTGATATCGCTCGACATTTGGTAACCCTGATTTCGTCAATCATGGCCTTTTTTTTTCTTTTTTTTCATTTTTTTTTAATATTTTTTTTGACAAACTAAACACTTGGGAAACACTTGGCAAACTTTATCTATATTTTTGATGATTATCATGATATTAGCTCCTTATGTCTTAGGAACCACGACATATCATGATGATTATCCTTGTCTTTTTATAATCACTCTACTATTATTTTCTCCAGGATGTCCTGACTTCAGGATTTAGAGAAGCAATGATGTAGTACGATGGTTTTACTGTCTATTTTTTACTATCATGTGGCTAGTTCCTCTAGGATGTCCTGACGTTAGGATTTATAGAAGCATCGATGTCTCATGATTGGTTTGGTTTTTCTTGGCAGTTGGCCATGAAAAAAGGACTAGGGGAAATTATATTCCTCGTACGAGTCATCATCATCTTTGTCTACGACTGTTGATCCACATGATAGTTCGACCTTGCACACTATTGATCTACATCATATCATAGTGTTTGTCGGCCATCATGACATTTTCGCCTAATGATGATTAAGAGCAACAACTCAAATATTACTATAGAAAATATTTGAAGGATTTTTGTTTCCACACTAACATGCATATCTTTCTTCGCACTAACATCAATCTTCGCCTTCTCTTCTCTCATTCTCTAATGATATCCTGTGACATACCAAAAAAAAAAAAAGTTGCATACATGCTTGCACGACCATTTCATATTCACATCTCACATCCATCCATAAAACCATTATTTGCATCAACATATAGGCATCATAAATAACATTTGCATTAGCATATAAGAATCACATCATCATCACATTACACATTGCATACATACATAACCACATCCATAATTACATTCATAAGCATAAAAATAACATCCATGCATCTCATAGCATCATAAAAGCATCACATAGGATCTGATAAAGTATAAAATACCATAACACATACAACCATATAGGCCACATCAAAATTGCATCGCATATATATATAATCTCAAAAATGTAATGTCACAAGATAGAGTCATATGATATCCCAGAAAATAGAGCTCGTAGGCTTGAATATCAAAATATAGAAGTGTCTAAGAACAAGTCCTATGATGTCCCTCCTCCATCCCATTAAGGTGAACATCGAGGTAGTTGTGTCTGACTCATCAAGTGAAAAGTGACCTGAATGGACGTCCTGTCCTGAGTCAGACTCTAAGAGCCCAAGACCTTGGTAACATGAGGTTGGCTCTACTCTGTCTGGTGTCCTGATGACACTGACCTATGACCATGCTCTGGCCTATGGCTATGGCCTAATGAATGCCTGTGAGAGTTGTGTGACTTGTGGCTCGATGACTGACCTGATGCAATGGACCCCCCAGCACTGGTATGACTACTGTTGTGTGACCTGTTGCTGCTGTGTGTCCGGTTGCCACTCCCTGTCCTATTGTAGGATCGGGACAATATTGGGTCCCATCTCTCTGGGGGAATTGCCTGCTCATATAGCAACCTATACCACCCCCTGCTCTCTGCCATCCTGGCCAGCTCCCTGGCCATATCCCCTATCGGCCCTGCGCACAACTCGACTAACTTTGTCACCCACCGATCTGACTCCTGCCATCGGATGATGGCCTGATCCCTCTCCACCCGAGTAACCTCTAACTCTACTACCAAGGCCTCATTCTAAGACAAGGTTGTATCGAGTCTTCTCTGAAGATCGGTGATCCTCTTATCAATAGTAGCATCGACAGGCAAAATGGGTGATTTGTCACCCTCCTCATCCCCGATAATCATTCTCTCCCATAGTCTCAGGTCTATCTCATCCTCCTCATCTCCATCCTCAACCCTCACCTCTGCCTCCTCCTCACCCCCTTTGAGCTCCTCACCTGCCTCATGCTCGGTTGACATTTCTCTCTCCTCGCCCTCCTCTCGGATGGGTGATAGTGGTGCACCACCCACTCTCCTCCTAATTCTCATGGGCTACCTCCGCCCTCCGCCATCCCTCCTCCTCCTCACACCCCTCCCATATCCTCCATCACCTCCTTCCTCACCACCCCCATCATCTCCCCCACCTCGGCCTCCGTCTCCTCAGGCCCTATCTCCCTTGCCTCCATCTCTCCTCTCGGCCCCTCTACCATCTTTGCCTCCATCCCTACCACCCCGACCTCTCCTCGGTACCCATGGGTTAACTGACCTCTGATCTATGGGTGATGAACCATCTAGATCTGTCAAGGGGATAGGCCTATGAATTTTCCACCAGGCGTTGAACTCGGCAGATGTACCTGCATCTACTGGACCTCCCTCCACATCCACGAAATTGCAACTAGGCCATCTACCTACTTCTTGGCCACTGTCATTGATATAGGTGGCCCCCATATGGTCTCTCAGGAAGACCGTGCATACTCTATTGTGCCTACTGGCACATCTTGTTTCTCTCTGAACTACCATAGTACCCGCTAGGGCAGGTACATCTCTATGATACACAAAATCTACATTGTACGACCGATCAGGTATGTAAATTGTCTACACAATGATAAATGGCCATCCTCATCTAGCCATTGGGCATAATCTCTGTAAGGCTTTCAGACAAAACTAATCATGGTGTCAATCCTGTGACACCAGTATCCGGTATCCCCAACGCGAGTTTGACTGAGTGAACCCCATACAGATAGACATATGGCATCCCATCACCCAACTGCTACATCTGTACTGGTGGTCAAAAGACAAGAATACGTTCCCATGCCCAAATCATGAGAAGGGTAGTCTCGCAACTGATACTCTGGCCCTAGTGATAAATGACCTCATGCATTTGATGATATACCATGGCCAACAAACAAGGCCCCCGAGCAAAAATGATCCCCTTTCCTCGCATATGGACTAGTACATCCCCCCATCCAATGGGAAATCCATGACCACGACGATCTGGAATTAGTAATCCAACAATCAAGGTCATCAACATAGCATCCCACCAGGGAAACTGATCAGCTACAACATCCCAACAAATCTCATAACACTCCATACCCAACTGAGCACCATCGACATCCTCATACATATCTAATAAGGCCTGTCACCCTCGATGTGGGTCATATACAACCCTCTCTCCATGGATCGGTATGCGAAGAATGCGGTACACATCCTCTAAAGTGACCATCGCCTCTCCTATAGGTAGATGAAAAGAGAAAGTCTCTGAGTGCCACCTCTCACAAAGAGTTGTCAACAAACCCCTATTTGCCCGAATAATGGACATATATGCGATGTAGTATAAACCTAGTGACATGAGGCGCTGTCTCTCCCTATCGCTCAAATGGTCTCTAAAAGCATATGTTGCCGCCCTGAACTCTCGTGTATAAATAGGCACAAGTCGTCTCTGCATAGGAATAGACAAGAGTTAGCACACACGGGTCAGCATTACTGAAATTAAAGTACATCTAAAACTAAGGTCAACACAAGTCAACTCTGGTCAATTGCAATTGCATCACGTTGACCACGAATGCATTGCATTTCATCATTTGCGGCTCTACACATGGCACTTGCGTTGCAATCTATCAAATGCATCGCTCTATCTAGCAATTGCATAGCCTATAAACAATTGTGTCATTCCATATGCAATGGCATGACGGTTTTTCAATTATGTCATTTGACTTGGCAAATTACGTCACAACAGTGCAGATGCGTCACAAATTGCCTCACTTGCATTACAATTTGTTGATTGCGTCGTTTCCCCTCGCGAATGCGCACTCAAACAAAAAAAAGCTACCCACAACACTTGCGTCACGACACAGGCAAATGCGTCGAACGTGAAGGCATTTGTGGTTTACGCGACATCATTTGCATTGCAACACATCTATTTACCCCCCCGCAAACCCTTATAAATGCATCAAATTTAAAAATTGACAAGTTGGATAGGGTACTTACCGGTGCCTTTGCACCCTTAGGTCGTCGGAAGGTCCACACGCGGTATCCACGATGGGTTCTCACTGGAATCACCATCGTCTCTCTGAGCTTTGATCTCTGAAATTTCTATATAACAAATGAGAAAATGACACTTTTTGTGCCTTTTCAACCTATTTATAGGGTGAAAATTAGGGTTTTGACTTGGTGCGTTTGTACTAGAGGCTCATTCAACTACCTTTGACTAGCATTATCATTGACTAAACGTCCTCCGTTCTTGAAACCAATCACGCCGTTATTTGTCTGGTCATTAAGTTGATTAATCGAGACACTTTCCAAATTTTTCTGACCCCGGGTCAAAATTTGAAACTTTTCCAAGGGGGCATAAGCACTCTGTACCTTCGCTGGGGCATATTCTAGACTTGTTTTCTTTTCCATAATGCGATAAACTGCATAATGACAAAGAGGGGCAAATGTAGACACATAAAAATGACCAAATCTTGTAAGCAATATTTTATCACCTTTCGTTCTAGCATAATTATGACATTTTAAGTATGTTTCTAGCCCACCTTCAACTATTAATTGAATAATTCATAATTATTTAATTAATTCATGATCTTTCATACTTCATGATTATTAAATAAATAAATCTCATTTATTTAATTAATCCTTATCATTAATATCCTCCTGATTATTAAATAAATATATTTTAATATATCTATTTAATATGTCACTAATTCCTAAATCCTCTCTTAATTAAATAGATTCATTAATTTATTTATTTAATTAACTACCTCTTCTAAATTAAATAATAATTATTAATTATTTAATTGCCTTATGTGACATTTCCCTCTTTTTAAATAAAGTAATTTATTTAAAAATGACTTCATATAGTTAACTGATTCTTCTTTTAGTAATTAATTTCAAAAATCAATTACTCATTATCTCACAAAATCCATATTTTGAATTGATTTAATTCAAAATAGAAATATTCTTCTACAAATCAAGTAATTCCTAAAATTACTAATTTTCTAAAATCTCATCTCCTTATCTCTTGATTTTTACTAATGTCATCTCAATGTCATGTTTATTCTCCATCATTGATTTAATTTTTTAAATTAAATCTTATCCACACATTTGGGATTTTTGCCCTAACCCTAATTGAGGTTTGTCATTTTGAATCTTAACCATTGATTCTAGGGCATTTCTCAATCTCTCATCTCATCCATCAGTTCAAGATTGCATTTTCTATAAAATGACAATCTTGATCTCATTTTCGACACCTCTTAATATTGCCTCTTAATATTGCATTTTCTCTTATTTTTATCTTCTTGCATACTTATTTTTCATCTTAAGCTTCTTGCATTCTAGAATTAACTTTCTTGTGCAACAAATATTTAAGAAATCCTTCAAAGTCCTGTTTAAGTCTAGGCATTGTAGAGTTTGCTCACACATAAAATATGAGGGCATTCATTATCACAACAAAGCTAAGGAGGTACAATGAAAATCAATCATGGAGGAGAGAAGATTGGGTGAGATTGTTCTAGTTTCATTCCTTTTCTCATTTATCTCCCATGTATTTCATTGTTTGTTTGGATTTAATTAATATGCATGCATCATTAGACTAACAAAATCTATTTTGCAGAAATCCATCATTACAGAAGGAGGAAGAAGAATGTGTACAAAAAGAGAAAGATGTTGAGAAGCTGGTCAAGCAGCTACAAAAGGAAAAGGAAGACTCAGACAAACTTAAATCATTGGAAGAAGAGAGAAACTGGGTACTTGAGGAGAAGAGATTAGAAGAGGAAAAACCGAAGAAGGAACAAGAAGACAAGAGGGTGGAAGAGCAGAATGATGAAGAAGAAGTTGAAAAGTCTGCACAAGAAAATGTAGAGAAAGAACAACAAAATTTACAAGAGGTTGACTCTCAACCTAAGGTTAATATTCTACACCCCTCTACAATTGTTGCTTCTTCTTCAACTATAATGGCCACTACTCCAAGTGCTCCCACTTGGATAAAACTTGATTTGCAAAAGAGGCCAATAACATCCTCACAACCTCTTAATTGGGATGATATGATGGAGATTGAAAAATAAAGGCCCAAGAAGAAGGATAAAATTCTGCATTCCATTAGACTCACTGAAGGAGGAGAAATTATTGTTGAATGTGCAATACCAGTGGTGGACAAGGATGTGGGGGATATGCAGCTAATTGATTACCAGTTGGGCATAGTTAATTTGGGAAGACCCACAAGAAACTAGAAAATGAACTTGATTGATGTGGTAGCATCATCCACCAAATCAAGGATGTTAAAAGATAGCAGAGAAAGGATGAGCTTAAGGCTCAACTGGATCAATTGCACATATTCTTAAAGAATGTTTCTGCTTTGAGTTCACAACAAATTGCCACCATTGAGACACCAATTTTTCTTAGCAAGAAAGAGGTGGATGATTTGGTGTAGGTAAGGAGTAAGGTGGGGATGATGGATAGATGGACTGATAGGCTAAATCACGAAGTAGGTGAGGTGTTGGGAAACCATTTTGAGATTCACAAGATGACATTGGAGTTAATAGAAGAGATGAATCAGCATGCTAAAGAATTGGGAGAACAAAAGAAGAGTATAGAGGGTATATCCAGAAGATGAAAGAAATCAATAAATTGCCAAAATCCACTCTTCTAGAGCAGTCAATCCTTGAAGCGGATAACACAGATTTGTTGGAAAAGACCTCCAGCATAATCCGGTTTAGATCTGAATTTTTGTATAAACATAAGAGTGAAGTTCAAGATTCTAGCAAGGATCTAAATGAACAACTTTATGAGTTAGAAGTGGTTATTTCTATTATAGTAAATGTTGATATACCGGTAAAGGAAGGCCTACCTTTAAGTCAATTAAAAGAGAAATGGGATGATAGACTTAAGGAGGTTGTGCAAAAGGGAGATGATGGAGAGGATCTGTTGTTGGACCAGTTAATGGATATTAAAGAAGAGGTGAGGGCTGCTAGAAGAGAGTTGAAAAAGTTAAAAGACATGAAAGAGTTTGCTGTTGTTGAACTAAAGAGGATCAATTTCAAGGACAGTTGGATTGATGGGCCAGATTCAGATATGCTTTAGCAAGTCTTCTCCAGTTACGATGAGTACACTTCAGAGCAAACTCTGCATGCATAACTGACAGTTTTATGAGCGCATGGCTTTCTTTTCTCCTCTATCTTCTTCTCTCTAGTTTAACTAGATGATCAATGTGGGAACTAGAGATCAATTGATCCAAGTTTCCAAGAAAATTTAATTTCCTGAAAAGGTGGATCTCTACTTAAAATAGAAAGGACTTCATATTTTTGTGCATCTATAAATACCTTTGGGGTATCATATTGTAAGGGTTGGCTAATAAGAATAGAATTGGCCACCTGATAGTAGGATATAGAAGTTTTATAGCTTTATAAAGATACTTTTTTAATTATTTTGGTTACAATTGAATACAAAATATAGGTTTTTACGCAATATAGTGTTAGAATGGAGTTTATTCGATAAGTTTAATGAATTATAGTATATTTATATGTCAGTGATTGTTCTGAAGCATAAGTGTTTCTTATGTGATAAAAAAATCATTAGAAGGAACCAGATTTAAAGATTATTTCATTAAATTATCTGTGGATTGAATTATTGAAAGTCTGTTGATCTATGGTTTTAGCAATGAACTAGAGTTTGTTCTTTTGAATCTTTGAATTATTTATGATATATGATTGTGATGGTTAAATTAAGCACCATAGATGCATGCAATAGTATAGATTATTTTGTAAATTGCATTATATTATGGTTTTCTTGATCTGTTGGAAGAACATTCGTTGTTGAAGATATATGTCTGGATATTAGATAAGTTTTATTCATGTTTCATTGATGTATGCTCTAATCTATCTTTTTCTTTTATTTAAAACCCCCTTTTCATTAAAGAACTGTTCAATGAATCAATCATTGCTTGCATTCCTTATTACCAGCACAGGCCCCTTGAATATTACAGTTGCATAGACCACTTGAGTGACACCAGACAGTTGAGAACTGACTACCAGGACCTTGGGAGTTAGGCTACTATATGTTGTCTTTCTTTTTTAGGAGAAATAGAGTAGAGATATTTTGTTTAACGTTGTTTGTGTCATTTTCACCATCAATAGATCTTGTGCTAGAAGGAGGGCCTGAAGGAAGAAGCTGGCTCGCATTGGGTCATTTTCAGTAGAGAAATACAAGAGGATTCTAAGATCCTCTACTAATCCTGAACCATTAGAAGAAATCCAAACCCCAGTTAAACCTAGACCCCATGCTCATAGAATTTTTATACCTACATTGCCACCATCGCTTACTCCACCTAGATTTCAACTAAATCTATTTACGCCACCACCAATTCAACGTACATCACTACCACTGGCTCGACCAGTATCACCCCCACTAGTTAGGCCAGAGTCACCACCACCTGCTCAACCAATCCTACCCATGGCTTAGTTTGTGAATAATCCCTCTCCGCTAGGGATTATTCCAAGGGGAATCCATGATTTACCCAAGAATCCAGAAAAGTTTTGTTCCAAGTACATGCATGGTGAATCAAGAAGTGTTGAGGAGCATATAAAAAAGTTCAAGGATGTTTGTACCCGCGCTCAAGTTTCTCATTAGGATGTGGTATCTAGATTGTTTCCTTATTGTTCAGGGGACATGGTGTGTAACTGGTACTTAAATCTGCCCCAACGATCTATTCTAGGTTGGACAGATTTAGAAAATGCATTCATTAATCAATTCAGGGTCTATGTAGACTCTTCCATCTTGTATCACCAGTCTGCCACCATAAGGAAGGAACATCATGAGGCATTAATTCTATTCAACACTAGATTCCAAAGGATGTTTCATAGGTTGCAAGATCCTTACTTAGTAGCTGAGAATATTGTCATTCAATCATATTTAAGAGCTGTTGATCCCTTGATTGGCCTATTCTTGCAGAGAACTTATTAGGCCAATGAGATTGACTCCTTGTCTAAGGTTTATCATCTAGCCATCAAATTGCAACAATAGATAAGTCTGCAATTAGGAGGTTTAGGAGCAACTCTTCCTCCCATGAGTTATCAGATGCCTAACCCACCATTATACAACACTATCCTAGGGATTTCTTACTCCTAATACGAACCTATGTATGAATTATAAGCCCCACCTATCATGCCTTTTTTCGGCAATGGCATGCAAGATTCTTCCCAACAACCTCAAAATCAACAACATGCGGGAAGATCAACGCATGTTCATTCCCCATCCATAGTGCAGAATGTGCAAAATGAATAAACTGTTCAACTAACCAATGAGCTAGAAACTCTCAAGAAGACTCTATCTCAAATGTCTAATGACATGGAATAGCTTAGGAAAAACCCTCCCCACAACCAAAACCATAATTATCAGAACCAGGGAGGTTACAACAACCAGGGGAATTACTCCAATCAGAATGAGAATCAGAATACCAACCAAAACTTTCATAATCATAATTCCTCTAACCAAAATTACCAAAATCAGAACAGAGGATATAACCAGAGGTCTAACAACAACAATAGGCAGTGGAATATTGGACCTAACAATGGGGGAGTTTTCCATAATTATAAGTCAAGTGAGGAGAGATCACATACTGCAAATGTGGCTAACCTTAATTTCATGACTAATTGGTGTAGGCTACATGGTACTGCAACACATTCTGAGGTTAATTTCCCAGAAATGGAGAAAATGGTAAAGATTGAAAAAGTTGATACACATTCTCCGGTAGGAAATTCCAATCAGGATAATGGGCCAGTAAGTATTGCTATGAATTATGAGACTATTGAAGAGAAATATCAATTTCCCATGCAAGGAGATAATGAGTCAGAGGAGGATGTGTATGATGCCCAAGCCTTTAAGTCCAAAGGTGGCCACTTTCTGAGAAATCAGAATAAGGTCCCATTTGCTACATCTGCACCCCCAAACAACATGGTCTCACCTAACCAAAATGCAGATAATAACCCATCACCACCAAAGGGACCTTTTGACCTTCAGAATAGAGGTAATCCACCTCCTTTTCCCAAATATCAAGTGAGGAATGATTTAGAATTTGATTTTATTGTAGAACTACAGAGGCAGAAGAAACCATTGTCATTCTTTGACATCATGAAGTGGTGCCCAACTCAACATAAAGTAGTATTAAAGGCCCTGGAGGAGGCATACCACTTAAAAGGTAAAGTGACTCAAGTGAAGGAGACAAATGCAACCATCTATAAAGGTAAGACCAATACCCCACCTTTTCTTTTAAGTTTGAGGATTTTTGGAAATAATTTGCATAACTGTTTATTGGACTCTGAAGCATCAAGTAATGTTATGCCCTTTTCAATATGTAAGAATTTAGGATTAAGTCCTATCCCGACCAATAAGAAGGTAATCTAGTTAGATAAAACTAAGGTCAATGTTGTATGAGAATTAAGGAACATGCATGTACAGGTTGGATCAGATCCAAGGATTCAAACTTACATAGATATCCAAGTGGCTGACATCCCAGAGACATATGGTATGCTCCTAAGTTGGGAGCTAATGAAAAGTATTGGGGGATATTTGTCCTTGGATTTCTCTCACATGTGGCTACCTTGGAAGGGGGTAGAAATGCAGATAAGGATTGAGAGTGAACCAAGACTCAAGCATATGATTACAAAATATGATACTTCAAATGAAGTAGCATATTTTGAGACTGAGATAGGAGTTTACAAACAAGAGGAAGTCCTTAATTTCTCTGTACTCAATTGTGGGGATACATTACCCCTAGAACATGGTAAACCAATGATCTACATCAACTAGCAAGTTCTAATAAGGAAATTACAACAACATAGGCTGGTATTAAGAGGAGGAACTGATTTGAGTAGTTTGTTGCTTCCTAATTGGTGTAGGATTCATTATCACAATCATTCAGAGTTAACATGACAATCATGCATAGATATCTTAAGTCATGTAGACCAACCTCAACAAATGTGTCAAGAGAAACCCCAAACCCCTATCAATGAGTTTTCTTTTCAAGTTAAAGATGCTACCATTCTCACTAGGACTAGCTTTTCTCAGGAGGAGGGTTCTTTACCAGTGGAGCAGACTCAGGTTCTAGGATCCTAAATTCAAGAAGAAATTGAGGTGTCTCATTTCCTTTTCAATACACCTACCCTAGATACTCTACCAATGCCTAAGGTATTGATAAAAGATGAATTGGATTGCAATTTAACCCAAGAAGTTGTTCAAGAGGTAATTCTTGACCCAGCTGTGAATATAGAAAATTCTTCAAGTGAGCCTTGCCCCAAGTCAACTTTTGATGACCAGAAAAAGTATGAGCCGCCACATATTCCAAGTAAGTCATCCCTTGTTATCCCTAAAAAGAAAGAACTCCTAGCCAAAGACCAATTGTGGAGTCTTAAATTTGATGGTTCCAAATCCAAAGTAGGAAGTGGAGCAGGAATTGAATTAACCAACCCGAAAGGGAAAACTTACTTTGCGTCTTATAGGTTGCAGTTTGGCTGCACAAACAACGTGGGTGAGTATGAAGCACTTGCTCGAGGACTCATGTTTTCTGATAAAAATAAGGTTACTGCTCTCACAGTTATGGGGGATTCTGAAGTGATTGTAAAATAGGTACATAGCCAGTATACATGTTATAACAAAAGATTGGCTACGTACAGAAACAAAGTTTGGAACTTAATTGAAGACTTTAATGCTTTTGGGATTACTTAGATCCCTAGAGAATCTAATCAAATTGTAGATGCACTTTTTGTTGTTGCTAGCACATTGGAACCCATGCAAGATTCTAATTTAAAGAGATTTTTAGTTGAATTAATTTCAGTCCCAGTTGTTCCTGATAATGTCCGACATTTTCAGGTATTTGATGACGATCATCATATACTGGCCTTTTTGGAAAGTTTTGATGTTTTTGAAGGACAAATAATAGACGAGTCTGAAAGAGATCAGGGAGATTGGGATCCTAAGAAGGATGGTGAAGAAGGGATATTGGATTTTAAAATTAATAGTATTCCAAAAGGGATGGTAGCTTTAGAGAGAATATTTGATTCTGACCCACGAGCTCATCAAAGGGTGCCCATAGAGAGTGAAGGAGGGAAATATGAATTTGTTAATCTGACTCATTCAGGCCCTGAAAGGAATGTTCTTATAGGAAAGACTTGTCCTCAAGAAATTAAGGACAAGATAGTCAAAGTTTTGGAGCAAAACATTGCAGCCATTGCTTGGAGTTATGATGACCTCAAAACCTTTGACACTTCGGTGATCACACATACCATACCTCTCAAGCCAGAAGCCAAGCCTTTCCATCATAAACAATGCTCGGTCAATGCTTTAATTAAGCCCCTGATCCAGAAGGAGGTTCAAACGATCCTATCTATAAGAATAATCTTTCTTGTTAAACATTCTACCTGGGTGGCAAATTTAGTTCCTGTACGCAAAAAAAATGGTGAAATCAGGTTATGTGTTGATTTCAGGAATTTAAATAAAGCCTCTGAGAAAGATAATTATCCACTGCCTTCTCTTGATGAAGTGCTACAAAAGGTTAATGGGTCTCAAATGATGTCATTTTGGATGGTTATTCGGGGTACAATCAAGTCCTTGTTAGTCATGAGGACAGAATGAAGACAACTTTCACCACCAAATGTGGCACATTTTCCTACTGGAGGATGCCGTTTGGTCTTATCAATGCTGGAGCAAAATTTCAATGGGAAATGGATGTAGCTTTCAAATATTTGATAGGGGAGTGTATAATTATTTATGTGGATGATTTAACCATCTTCTCCAAGAATAGAGAAGACCATGTTGTTGATCTATAAAAATTTCTCAAGAAATGTATAAGTTATGGTGTCTCCCTCAATCCAAAGAAGTGTGTGTTTGGAGTATCTGAAGAGAAACTCTTAGGTCACATCATATGAGAGGAAGGGATATCTATAGACCCTGATCGAGTGGAGGATATCTTGAAATTGACAAGGCAAGGCAATAAGAAAGAAATGAGATCCTTCTTTAGAAGGATTAATCTTGTTAGAAAATTTATAACATAAATGATGAAGAAAGATGCAAAGATTGAGTGGAGTAACGAGGAAAATCTTCTTTCTCACAGATTGAATAGTCTATATTTGAGGCACCTGTTTTGACAAGCCTATATTATTTAAAACCTTTTTATATCTATTCTTTTGCATTTGACCATTCATGTGCAAATGTGTTAACACAACGAAGAGGAGAGGGAGAGTAAAGACATATTTCCTTAATGAGCTCTCCATTTAAGAATGCAAAAGTGAGATACCCACCACTAGAGAAACAAGCCTTCACATTGGTACAAGCGGTAAAGAAGTTCAGGCATTACATTCTTCGAAGTCAAGTAATGGCCGTAGTTCCAGATGCAGCTATAAAGTCTCTCTTGATGCAAAGTGAATTAGGGGAGCGAAGAGGAAAGTGGATGGAAATTCTACAAGAATTTGACTTAGAGATTCATCCGTTGAAGCTTGTTCGAGGGCAAGGTTTATCAAAAGCAATGACAGATGTGGACAAAAACATCACTTGTCAGCAATACATCATCTAGTCATTTACTAAGGATCCCTGGTATACAGACTTGATTTTCTTTCTCCTCAATAACAGATGTCTAGAAGGAAGGAATGCTACTCAGAGGAGAGCATTGAGGATGAAGAGTGCTCACTACATGCTTAAGGGGGATCCATCTATAGAAAGAATTTTCAAGGGATTTACCTACATTGTTTGGATCAGCAAGAGGCTAAACATGCTATTTCTGAGTTCCATGGAAGGCATGGAATGAGACATGGATCTACGTATGGTTTGGCTCATCAGATTCTTAGTTAGGCTATTATTGGCCTTATGTATTTCAGGATGCACACCAACATGTTAGAACGTGTCATGTATGCCAAACTTCTGCACCCAGGGAAATAAATCATGCAATGCCTTTGTGACCAGTGTATGAGGTAAGGCTGTTTTATCAATGGGCCCTGGATTTTGTAGGTGTTATTAGTCCCAATTCTTCTACAGGATATAAATTCATCTTGACTACAACTGACTACTATACATGCTAGACTGAGGCCCAGCCCTGCAAAAATAGCACCACAGAGGTGGTCATCAAATGTTTGACTGAGAACATCACAACCAAGTTTGGAGTTCCGTTTGCTCTGGTATGTGATAATGGCCCTACTTTTTCTTCTGCTGAATTCATTCAATGGGCATATGAACATAAAATAATTTAAAAATATTCATCCAATTACCACCCTTAGGGAAATTCAGTGGTTGAGTCCACAAATAAAAACTTGTTGGAAGTAATAAGAAAGTTGTTAGAAAAAAATCCTAGGGATTAACACACCCAGTTGAGATTTGCCTTATGGGAAGATCGAACCCAAATTAAAGCAACTCTAGGAAATTCACTTTTTAATTTAGTCTATGGCCAAGACCCAGTCTTCCTGATCCATTTACAAATACATGTTCTTAAGTTTATGCAAGAATTTTATTTAAAGGATGATAGGATCGAAGTTATATTACTTAATTTGCTTAACGTGGAAGAGCAAAGAGATATTTCTTTTCAAAAGTTCTCTAAGCATCAAGTTGTCGTCAAATGTTGGTTTGACAAAAGAACCAAGATAAAAGCCTTTAGGATATCAGATCTTGTACTACTATGGGATAAAGCCAGGGAAAAGAAGGGAGGTCACCAGAAGTTTGATAGACTCTGGTTAGGTCCATATCAAGTGGCTGAGATACAAGGTGAGAATGCTTTTCGTTTAAGTACCTTAATAGGAGAACCTGTTCCTTTATCAGTTAATGGTCAGTTTTTCAAGCACTATTTTGGTTCATGAAAGGTTTGATGTTTTAAAGAGTATGTATTATACTCTATCATATGTAATTAAGTTTTTGTTTGTTTTGTTGTTTTGTTTGTTGTTTTGTTTTTTGTTTGTTTGTTTTGTTTGTCTTGTTTCATTGGGGATCTTCATTTTTGTCCATCTCAAGACAAGGGGTTGTTATTCAAAGTATGCTACTAGTACTAGGAGAGAAATTGGTTTAGGTATTTTCACCGTCATCTTTTGAAAATGATTTTGTTCTGAAACTTATGTTTTATGACCATTATAATTTTGGTTTGAAAAGTTATTTAAGGATAGAAGATACATTGTGAATATCTCATGAATTATGATAAAAAATCTGTCACCAAATTAGAAAACATCTGCCTAAGTAAATGCCTATTTGTTTTAGAGTGGTTCTACCTTTCATTCAAGTGAAAAAATCCGATTCCAAGGCTATCATGAAATCCATTGTAGTTCTCAACCCACATTTCAGATCCACTATATCTGAGTATTGAGGAAGGTGCATAAAATATTTCCACAAGTAAAGCTTGAAAAAAAAAAATGAAAAGAAAGAAAGAAAAGGAAAGCTCAATATCAAATGAGTAATCAAGTATCTCTATCGGGGCTATGGACACCTGGCTGGCAGTAGAAAAATGCTTTGAGAGAACTAGAGGTATCTTCGTCGGGGCTATGGATGCCTGTCTGGTAGCAGAGCAATACCCAGGATTTTATTGCACGATAGTTAAAGGACTCAACCTATGTAGCTTGAATCTTAGGTATAGTTGTTCAGGAGCAAAGAAAGTATTTATAAAGAATGATGCACAATATACGCAGACACTCAGATTCAAAAATAACTAATGAGCACATACATCTAAGATTCCAGTTAAACCTTATCTTATATATATATCTGATCTTATTCAAGTTAACGCGCTTCATAAGCGAAGTAGTTTTAGGGTGACTGATATTTTCTTGGGTGTCTTGAAAAATGGGTAAACCATTTTCCCAGCCGAGTCACCATTTGTTATGCCTTGCATAACCACCCCATCTTTTGCCTTGGTCAAAATGGGCCCCCCTTTATGTTTTTTGTCCTTGGTTGTTTTTCAAGCAAAGTTTGGAGTCTTTCTTTTACAACACTTTGTTTTTCTTTGGTTTATTCTGTCTGAACTGGAACCGAAACTGAATCGGGTTTTGAAACTTGTTTCAAAGATCAATTCTGATCCCCGTCCTGACAGTCTTCTTTTGCCTTTTTTGTTTTGTCTTTATCGGAGCTAGAGCCAAACTGGAAGTTAATTATGAATTTATTCAAGGTTTCAAAAACAAATTTTGTTTTGCCTCTGCCTCCAATTTTTGGTCTTTCATTTTAATCTTAGGTTTTGTGTTAGGTTTTTCTCATTTCGGTCTTCATGTTTTACTTTGATGTTTGTTTCACTTTCTTCTTTTTCTGCGGAACCGGAATCGGAACAGGAACCGAGTTGGAAAATTGGACAAGTTTCTAAATCCTTTTTCATCTCGATTCCACTCTTGCCATTTTTCTGGGTCATTGACTTTACTAAGACTGCCCAACAGTAATGTGCCAATTCCCTCTGCAGTTCCGACTCTGATCTGCCACATTTATGGCATTAATTACAAGAGCTCTGTAAGTATGAAACTATGAGTTTTTTCCTTAATTAGGGATTAACTGGTAGTTATCCTCATTGTTTAAAAGATCAAGAGCGAACCGGAGTTGCAGTGGAGAATTTGTGCATGTGAGTCGATCAAAAGGGAGATAATCAAACACGAAATCGTCTCAGAGGGCTAACCTATTTATTTGGCATTTGAGGTAGGGTTTTATGTTCTTCTCTTTCATCTTGTTTCATGTTTTCATTTTTTTGGTCGTTGTTTTTGCGCGAATTCGTGATTCTCGGTTCTATTGTAGCTTCATGCGATTCATTTTTATGCTTTTGGTTTGTTTGTTGGTTTGTTTTCATTTTTTCTTTTCTATTGTTTGTTTTTATTTATTTGTCTTTCCTCACGGTCGTTTTCACATTTTAATCGTGACCATTTCATGATGCCCTAGTTTTTAAATGTATAGATTAGTTATTGTTTTACATTGGTAGGGTTTGATAAATAATGATTTTTACTTAGGAATCATGTTACGCATTGATCTGTTTAGTTTAAAAGGGGTTAAATTTGTGCCCTAAGTTTTTGAAATCGATGGTTTTTGATTTAGGGTTTTGACATGTTCTTGTTTTAAATATGATGCTCTAATTAGTACGGTTGCCTCTCAGTCATATGGGGATGGTCTTCTATAGGTTATTTTTAAGCCCCTTTCATTTTTATATGACCTTGTCCTTAAATCATGAAGTTATTTATCAACTTGTTAAAGTCACTTATGACGTCATGGTTATTTTAGGTGGAAGCAGGATCGAAATTGATTTATACTCTGAACCATGCTTTGTAGAAACTATCAATTTAATTTCCATCCCGTCTCCGACTTTGCTTATAAGAAGAAGCAGGCTCTCAAAATATTGATAACCTAGGCGGAAGTGGAACCGAAACTAAATATGAAATTAAAAAAATATTCATGGAACCGAATCAGTTTTTGTTCCGGTTCCGGTTACCATTCCAACTCTGACTCTGGTCCCGCCTTGTTATTATTACATGCTCAATAATTTTTTTGACTTCGATCTCAAGAGTTTTTTTAAAGAGACTATTTAGAATGTTTTCTGCCTGGTTCCGCCTCCGGTATATATATGAAGGGTAAGATTTTAAAGCCTATTTTGTTTATATTTGTTCAAAAATCTAATTTGAGGTTTTGTTACAGGAAGTTAAAGAATGTCAAGAGTATTAGGAGAAGCTTCTCGAAGGAATTAGCCTACAGAAACTTCAAAGGCATTGACTAAGCCTAAGAAGATTAAGCCGAAGCAACTACCTTATACCTTGAGGTATAACCATAGGGGTCCTGATGTCACTGCAAGCAAGGTGGAATCAAATTGGGCTGATGTAACTGATACCAATTTAGGCCCATTCAATTTTGAGGAGTTATACTCAAAAAAATTCACTAAGGATGTAACAGGGAGGACTAGAAGAATAGTTGAGTCTGGTTTGACTCACATCACTATATTTCCTTTATCCATCCAATGCCCGGAACTAATCATGACAACAATAGGAGCCTATAATTCGGCCACCAGACAATGTATGGATTCACAGGTTAATGTGATTATATATCTAACTCCTCAAATGTTTTAGCACATGTTTAGTGTCCCTGATCCTAAGAACTTGGTATAGTTGAATGAGGTAGATGCTTTAGGGATATATAGCAAACACAAGGAGGCCAACAAGGCTCATCTGAGCAAGAAGTGGTTGAGAGCGAAGAAGAAGTCGGTAGCAAAGCTCTCAGATCAGTTAAAGAGGGCATAAATTTACAAAGAGGTATCAAACCTGATAATGATGTTGTCTAGAGTCTTTGGGAAGAGGGATGCATTTCATTTCAAGGAATGGATGTTTCCTTTCATTCAGACAATTTTTAATGGAAAGCAACAGTTTGATTGGCCCATGATTGTCTTAGATACCATTCATGATCAGCTAACCAAAATAAGGGAAACCATGATATTTTTCATGACTTCTTGTGTTGTCTATGTAGCAACCAGGGGCGACATCTTTCCAGATTTGAACAGAGTGGGAATATTAGGAGAGGCTGATGGACAAAAAAGAGTATGGGATCATTATGACCAGCTATCCCTATAGGTTTTTGAAGCACAATTTAGAAGAGTTAATGATGCATTCTTATATGTAGTCATTAACTAGCTTAATGGAGATATAGGATACAAATTGAGACAAGAGGCCATGGCCTTTATCATAGAATGGGGATGTTGGTATATCCAATACCCCAAGTTCACTTATTTCAGATTGGCAGGATTTGAGGGTCATCCCCACTTACTTCCAAGGTGTTGCAGCAATAGGATGGTTCTGATGGAGTTTGTTTACCAAGCTCTGGGGGTTAATGACTGATTTGGGATGAAACACAAACTAGGTTGTCACAAGTTCCCCATACAATTGGGTGAATATAGCTGCCCACACCTTGTGGGAGGTAAGGTGGTTTGTAGTGAATTGATACACTTAAAGGTGGGCTTGTATACTTCTCGAAAGCACTTTGACCCAAAGAATAAAATGAATGATTTGTTGGCTTTGGTCTTTGACAAACATTTCAACCTGCTAGAGGACTTCTAGAGTGAGCTTCAAGATGAATATGACCTCAGGAAAAGTTATTATGAGAGGTTTCCTGTTTCACTCATGGTAGAATTCAGGGTAAAAGATGATATTCCTGATATATTAGTAGATGATGGAGTTGTGTTGGATCCATTATATAAAGCATTGAACATTGGTACCAAAAGTTTGGATCCGGTAGATTGAGATAGTGAGGAGACCATCGACATCAAGCAAATAGGGAGACCGGTCTTGGATAGGAGTATCCATTGGGCTATTCTTAGAGCCAAAACTCCTGGGGGTCCAGCTCCTAAGAAAGGGAAAGGATATAAGAGGATCAAGAGGAAATTGCCTCCCAAGGAGCCTTTGGAGTTCTTTTCTCCTGATATTGAAGAGATTGAGTTGGAAGCTTCGGCTCAAGATGAACCGGAGGCATAGGAGGAGGATGCCCAAACAAGACTTGTGGCTTCAACACTAGCAATACAGGAGTCATCTTCTCAAGTCCCTCTTACAGAGCAACAAAGTAGAGAGACGCCTAAGGGAACTCTTCATGGCATAGCTGAAACATTGAAGGGAAAAGGAGTAGAGGTGGTGATCCATGATGTTGACACAGACTTTGATGAGAATTTGTTAGAGAAGGATGCACAAGAAAATATGCCTCTATAAGAGGAAACTAAACATGTGCTAATGGAGGAGGATCAATGGACAATGTTTGAGGAAGCAAAGAAAGCTGCAGATGCTCAAGCACATGCAGAGACAATGGAGAAGCAAAAGGAAATAAATGCTAAGGCACAAATAGATGCCTTACTTCAACAAATACAAATGGAAGCCAAGCGAAGAGATGATGAAGTGCAAAAAAAACAAAGGCAAAAGGAGCAGGAGCTCAAGACCAAAGAAGAGAATGTTAAGCTAGATTTCATGCAAAAAATTCATGATCTAGAGGAGGAAAAGGAAAAGCAATGAAGGGAGAGAGAAGCCCTTGTGGCCAAATTGAAGCTTGTTGAAGAAGACTATAAGAAGGAGGAAGAAGAATGTATACAAAAAGAGAAAGATGTTGAGAAGCTGGCCAAGTAGCTACAAAAGGAAAAGGAAGACTCAAACAAACTTAAAGCATTGGAAGAAGAGAGAATCCGGGTACTTGAGGAGAAGAGATTAGAAGAGGAAAAAGTGAAGAAGGAACAAGAAGACAAGAGGGTGTAAGAGTAGAATGATAAAGAAGAAGCTGAAAATTTTGCATGAGAAAATGTAGAGAAAGAACAATAGCATGTACAAGAGGTTGACTCTCAACCTATGGTTAATATGCTACAACCCTCTACAACTACTGCTTCTTCTTCAATTGTAATGGCCACTACTCCAAGTGCTCCCACTTAGTTAAAACTTAATTTGAAAAAGAGGCCAGTAACATCCTCACAACCTCTTAATTGGGATGATATGATGAAGGAGATTGAAAAATAAAGGCCCAAGAAGAAGGCTAAAATTCTGCATTCCACTAGATTCACTGAAGGAGGAGAAATTGTTGCTGACTGTGCAATACCATTGGTGGACAAGGATGTGGGGGATATGCAGCTAACTGATTACCAGTTGGACACAGTTAATTTGGGAAGACCCACAAGAAACCAGCAAATGAACTTGATTGATGTGGTAGCATCATCCACCAAATCAAGGATGTTAAAGGATAAATAGAGAAAGGATGAGCTTAAGGCTCAACTGGATCAATTGCACACTTTCTTGAAGAATGTTTATGCTCCGAGGTCACATAAAATTGCCACCATTGAGACACCAATTTTTATTAGCAAGAAAGAGATGGATGATTTGGTGCAGGTAAGGAGTAAGGCAATGATGATGGATAGATGGACTGACAGGCTAAATCAGGAAGTAGGTGAGGTGTTGGGAATCAGTTTTGAGATTCACAAGATGACATTGGAGATAATAGAAGAGATGAATCAGCATGCTAAAGAATTGGGAGAACAAGAAGAATAGTATAGAGGGTATATCCAGAAGTTGAAAGAAATCAATAAATTTCCAAAATCCACTCTTCTAGAGTAGTCAATCCTTGAAGAGTATAACACAAATTTCTTGGAAAAGACCTCTAGCATAATCCGGTTTAGATCTGAATTTTTGTATAAACATAAGAGTGAAGTTCAATATTCTAGCAAGGATCTAAATGAACAGCTTGATGAGTTAGAGGTGGTTATTGCTATTATAGTAAATGTTGATATAATGGTAAAGGAAGGCCTACCTTTAAGTCAATTAAAAGAGAAATGGGATGATAGACTTAAGGAGGTTGTGCAAAAGGGAGATGATGGAGAGGATCTGTTGTTGGACCAGTTAATGGATATTAAAGAAGAGGTGAGGGCTGCTAGAAGAGAGTTGACAAAGTTAAAAGACATGAGAGAGTTTGTTGCTGCTGAATCGAAGAGAATCAAGTTCGAGGACAGTTGGATTGATGGGCCAGATTCGGATATGCTTCAACAAGTCTTCTCCAGTTACGATGAGTACACTTCAGAGAAAACTCTGCATGTATAACTAACAGTTCTATGAGTGCATGAATTTATTTTCTCCTCTATCTTCTTCTCTCTAGTTTAACTAGATGATCAATGTGGGAACTAGAGATCAATTGATCTGAGTTTCTAAGAAAATTTAAGTTCCTGAAAAGGTGGATCTTGACTTAAGATAGAAAGGACTTCATATTTTTGTACATCTATAAATACCTTTGGGGTATCATATTGTAAGGGTCGGCTAATAAGAATAGAATTGGCCATTTGATAGTAGGATATAGAAGTTTTATAGCTTTACAGAGATACTTTCTTATTTTTTTGGTTACAATTGAATACAAAATATAGGTTTTTATGCAATATGGTGTTAGAATGGAGTTTATTCAATAAGGTTAATGAATTATAGTCTATCTGTATGCCAGTGATTGTGCTAAAGGATAAGTGTTTCTTATGTGATAAAAAAATAATTAGAAGGAGCCATATTTAAAGATTATTTCGTTAAATTATCTGTGGATTGAATTAGTGAAAGTCTGTTGATCTATGATTTTAGCAATGAATGAGAGTTTTTTCTTTTGAATATTTAAAGTATTTATGATATATGATTGTGATGGTTAAATTAAGCACCATAGATGCATGCAATAGTATGAATTGTTCTATAGATTGCACTATATTATGGTTTTCTTGATCTGTTGGAAGAACATTCATTGTTGAAGATATATGTTTGGATATTAGATAAGTTTTATTCATGTTTCACTAATGTATGCTCTGATCTATATTTTTATTTTATTTAAAACCCCCTTTTCGTTAAAGAACAGTTCGATGAATTAGTCATTGCTTGCATTCCTTATTACTAGCACACGTCCCTTGAATATTACAGCTGCATGGACCACTTGAGTGACACCAGATAGTTGAGAACCACTACTAAGACCTTGGGAGTTAGGCTACTATATGTTGTCTTTCTTTTTCAGGAGAAATAGAGTAGAGATATTATGTTTAACATTGTTTGTGCCATTTTCACCATCAATACTACTTACTTACTATAGGGGAATCATTGTTTCATGGTATTGTGGGTCTTAAAATCCTTCAACCTTATTGTCACTACTTCATAGTCTGTGCAGGGTATTATTCACTATTCTCCCATCTTTGATGAGTCTCAAAACACTGCTCAAACATGCAATCCACTACCTCCATTATACAATGGCTAAGAAGAAAAATTGAACTTGTTATTACCACTATTACTTCATTTGGACGTTCATTCCCTAATTGCATTTTCCTTGTCTAACACTATCAATAGCATTTGAAAAACCCTTAAGGTCAACAAGGGGGTAAGGAAACTTGTTGTTAAAATCTCCACTTTACTATGCAAGGTTTGAGCTTTATTATCTTGTCACTGCACTCAACCTCTTTTTGATTGTCACACCTCAAGTGACTGCCATTCTTACCATAGATTACATTTAAAAATGTCATTGAGCTACATAGTGTGCTTGTTACTTGCTACAATATTTCTATTGCAAGATTTTGTTATTGGCTACAATGTCTCAATCTTTCTAGTATTGCAAACTGACTAATCCACTAGAGATATGGTTTATGTTTCTATGGAGGCCTAGGGTTTGTACCCTAGTCATTCTCTTACCAATGCTTTTTTTGGTATTAAAAAACAACCTTAAATCTTGGGTCAAAAAATTAGTTTTCTTGACAGGGTGTGGTATGATCTTGGATTGTATCCTAGAGTGTGTGGGAAGATTGTGTTTAATCATTAAGGCATGTAAATGTGATCAGGGAAATGTATCCTATAAGCATGGGTATTGCTTTAATAATTCCCATAGTGGTTATTAGAAAATCACATTATTATAGTTTTTGGTAACCCAAGATTACATTCGAGTATGTATCAATCTTGGTCTATAGTTTAAGTTGTACACTTTTAAGTAACATTCATATGGTTTAGAAAATCTTGATCACTCTCTAGAATAGCCCATTAAACATGGGTTTCTCTTGAATGCACTACATAGTTGGTATAAAACAACCACTCTGCATATCAACCAGAGTTATAGGCTCTTTATTTCAACAAGAGGTAATCGCTCTTGGATTATGCTATCATTACATTGTAACCTATTAAACTTGAGTCAACCCGAATACACCTACTTGTGATGACAATGATTAATTTATACATGAATTGTGCTCATATGATTGCCTCCATTTCTATCACAACATAGCCACATTAAACTTGGATCACACATGAATGCATTCTATATTTGTTATAGCATAACTATGCCACATGACCAATAGATTTATGGATCAGATAATTGCATTCACAAGAATTTTTTCCTCAGTTGTTCTCTTATGGTGATTCCATTACCGTTACAACATAACCCTTTGGACTTATATTTCTCAAATCCTTACATTGGTTATTTTCTCTTTGGATGGATGGAAATTCAATGGTAGGGATTTGTATGTAGGTCATGCTCATATAAGTGCCTTCGTCACCATTACACAATAGTACATTGGAATTTCCTTTTTTGAACCTTTACTTCATTTTTTATTGTTAGGGTTTCTTAGTGATTGTTCTATTTCCACATGACATATTGATAAAAGAAACCAAACAAAAAATCATTCTATTTTTAGTTAACTCCTGCTAACATACTTTTGGAATAAATGTTTGATTGCATTACTTCAAGTTTGAAGAATTTTATTTTTTTCTTATAATACATTCATTAAGATTTGTAGTAGAAAGGTTCTTATGTTGAAACCCATCCTATAAACTTACTTTAAGATAAATTTAGGAGGCTTCATGGATTTTTTGTTATTTATACAGGTTTTGTTTTGATACTAAATGACATCAAATTCTTTTTGAAATTTGAAATGATTTATTAATTATGGTTTTATGATGATTAAATATTTTATTTAGAACGGGTTAATATGTGGAATTCTTATGTGCAGGAAGAATAGATTGTGATGCAACCTTTGGGTATGGACAGTTCAGGCAAACTTGAATTGCTATCAATGCCATAACTAGGTTGGAGAGTACTTTCAATCAACCTGAAACACTTTCGAGTGTTTTCACTTGGAAGTAGAACCTAAGTATAGGAATACAAACATTGGTGGACAAAGAAAATCATAAATTTTCTTATCCAGTTTCTAATCCAATTTGAGGCTGTGATTATTGAGCAAAGAAAGTTCCTACTTTCGAAAGATAAAATAATAAATCTACTGGTCCAATTGGAGATCCAATTTGAGGCCGTGAAGCTCTGATAGAGAAAGTTCCTACATTATAAACATAAAATCATAAATCTTCTTGGTCCAATTGTAAGGATATGTCTTTTTAATTATAATTTTTGACATTTGGCTTGATACAAATTGTCCATGCTTCCACATTTTCATGTATGCCTAACAGAGCACTTGTAACTACAATATTTGACAAAAAATCCTTGTTGTTATGCTTTGATGGATGTCCCATGATCAAGATATATATAAAAAGGTTTCTTTGTATACTAGGTGGTTAGGTATTCTATACTATAATACAAGTTTAAGCTTTTCCTTTTGTTGATTTTTAACTAATAGTCTTATCTTTTGGTCAGGATTTATGCTGCAATCTCTCTTTTTGTTGCCTTTTTAGTAGTGCTTGATTTATAGATTGTAATTGTTGGTATATATGCCACATATTGCTTATATATTTGGGATTTAAACCTTAATTGTAGTGCTAAAAGATCCATACATTTAAACCTTATTAATTTTCAATTGGTTTAGTGGGAAGTCTCACATGCCCTATTTGCCTAAGTGACTTGAGTATGATACATGTGTATTTGCTTTAGACAATTTATGGAATTTACCTATTGGAATTATGTGCCTCAAATTCACTGGTGGACCCCCAACTTGGTCATCATCAAGTCAAATTACACCAAGTGAGAGTTCTATCCTTACCGCCATCTTGTAGCATCTCATGGAGTTACTGCCGCCCTATAGATGTGTCAGATTGAGCTTGCAGTAGTGTGGTGTTACTGCCACCCCATGGTACTTCATGTTGATTAGTGCGGTATAGCGGTGGTTACCGCTACCCTGTGACAATGGTCAACAGTATCCTACAGTGGTGTAGTATAGTCACTGCCACATTGCGATGGTGTACGATGCTTGGTGCGGTAGAGTTGTAGATACCACCATACTGCGATGGGCTAGTTTGTGTATAGTGGTGTAGCGGTGGATGGTGGATGACTAGATGTATTTGGTGACACAATGAGTTATTGATAGTTAAGCAGTTAATGATGCAATGGAATCTACAGAGATGATTGTTGTGTAGTAAGATTTTACTTATTTCTTTTAGTATTTTGATTGTATTCTTTTGTTTTAATCATTTATATATTGGTCTCCTTTTTGTTGGCTTTGATGACTTGTAATGATTATTTTGTTGTCTTTGAAATAAATTCCTCATCCAAAGCTCCAATTCACACACATGCAGGGAGGATGCTTTCAAAGATTGAGGAGTTGGGCTTTACACCCATTGGTTGCATTTTCTTACATATTTGATTTCTTGTTTCTCGTTCCTCCAAATAGGTGCACCATATCCTTGAACAAGATTAACATAGATTTATTCAATAGGCAAAAAGAGACTAATTCTATATGATTTTTCTTTATAATTCATCCCAATGCTGATAACGATCAATCTTAGCATTGGGATGAATTATAAAGAAAAATCATATAGAATTATTCTCTTTTTCCTGCTAAATAAATTTGTGTTAATCCAATTCAAGGATCTGGTGCACCTATTTGTAGGCACATGAAACAAGAAATCAAATACATAAGTATATTTTAGAAGTCAAATATTAGAATATGGCTTCTTTGGGTAGATTAGTAGCAACAAGATCCATATCTCCCCATTGATACAAGATCTTTAGTCATAAGGTATCAAACAATCTAGTCCATGATTCAATATCAATAACATACTAATAACATCCAAATCATTATAGATGGTTGTAGCTCTCAGACTTTTTGTCTTGCAAACATAAATGGAAAAAGACATATGAATCCCATTTGTGGGACAACTTCATCAGAGGAGGTCACAAAAAAAAGGGAGGACAAGGTATGTTAAAAGGATTTAAATTACCATAATAAATATTGTCCATGTATTACTATTCTAAGTTTAACTTGAAGTGTTGTATTATGTAGTTTTATAAAAAAATTATAAATATAATTATAATACACTGTAGAACCCTAATTATAATATACTATGGAACCTGAACCCTAATTACAATTATAATAGATTGTGGAACCCTAATGTTTGTATTTAGAGTATTTTTTAGCATTTTTCATCTAATTTTTTCTGGAGTAACTCATTTTCTTTGTTGTTTATAGATCTAAGATGTCTTTATCCAGATACTAATGCTAAAAAAATTGTGTGGGCATATCATCCTTCAAATTTGGACATCCACTGAAATCTTCAATAATATATTTGGGTGAGCATTATCATTTTGTAGATATATTGAAGTTGTTAAGAATTGCATTTAAATACTGATTTAATACTCTAGTCTCTGGGATTTTACATTTAGTTGTTAGCTGAACTAGATTGGATTGAAGTTTTGACTTAGGGTTGATGTACTTGTAGGTGGCTATGACACTGAATTGAAAGCAACAAGAGATTATGATAAGGCTACCCTCAAACTTATTGGGGTGACAAAAGCACAACAAATTTTCTTGTAAGAATTTTACATTGGGTATTACATATAACACTATTTATTATTCTAGATTATGCATACATCTACCTTTGAATAAAACTATTAAAATGACATGTTTTATGTAGATAATTGAATACAAAGAAGAGCTTGAAGTCATGAAACATATGACTACCATAGACTATATTAATTATCTCAAAGGGTATCAAAATTATTTCCATTAAAGTCTTTTAGATAAAAATTATGGTAGTGGAGCTTTTGTTTTTGGAACTAACAATACATATATGCATTTATATTAGAATAAGAAAGGATACATTGGTATAGAAAGCTTAAAATTTTAAATACATGAAGAGTTTCCCTAGCTTGATTTATTCATATTCAAATGACCCATCAATAAATTCATACAGAGTAGGGTCAGCATAAGGTCTATGACAACATTTTAGATTTAGTTTGAGTAAGATATTGCATTAGATTACTTTCATGTATGGTTCTTACGTATAATCTTCTATTGATATAGGAGGAGTAGTGGCTTTATTAGATGCACATCAATGTGCCATGGACTAGCAAGGTTTGTATTTAAATTGATAGCTTTATTTAGAATTTTGAGATCTTGATCTGACTATAGAAATGACTATTCAATAAACATTTGTAGGAAAATTTGTACTCTAATGGTAAAATCTATAACATATTGCAGACACCATCAAAAAGGAAAGTGGCAGGCTATAATTGGAAGAATTAATGGAAACAAAGATGTATATCTGGGAACATACAGTGAGTACACCAAACATGAAAAAATATACTATATATTTCTCTTATAAAAGAGATTTATCCATTAAGTAAACCACCTAATAGTTGTGGTGAACTTGTTGGCTCTTTCAATTTTGCAACAATTGAGGAAGAAGTGACTTTGACATATGAAATTGCTACAATCAAATTTAGAGGCATTGATTCAGTTACAAATTTTGACAAGAGATTATATAACATTGCAAGAATTAGAAACAACTCACTGCTTATTGGAGAAATTATAAGTTACATCAAGGAGACATGATTAAGTCATGTTGATGGCAATGTGAATGCACCCAAAATTGAGGAGGACAAAAGAATGGATTGACTATGGTGGCAGATAAATGATTCTTTTTTCTTCTATTTCACAACATTAAAGGGATCCAAGCATGCATTTGAATCATGGCAAAAGTTTCTGGAGAATTTTATTTCTTGCGGTCATTTCTATGCAATAATGTAACTCAGTTTTTCAGTCCTGTGACTGAAAATAAAAATTGTAATACTCTATTTCTAAGTTGTAACTAGAACACCTTTCTTTTATTAATAAAGTTCACCGATTTTGACTTCTCAATGGTTGTCTTATTATGTGAAATTGATGATTCATGATGTGTATTTCTGTGTTTTATGTTTAAATCCACAAATATGACAAAATATATGACTAAATATACTACCAATTGATAGAAATCAATAATACAGAAATCAGTGAATAAATATGACTAAATATATGACCAAACTGATCAAATGACTAACTATACTACCAAATTTGACAAAAAATAATGAATAAATAAATCAATAAATAAATATGACTAAATATATGACCAAATTGATCAAATGACTAAATAAATGACTGGCAATAAACTACTAATGGTCATGTGACCAAGCTCAATGAATAATATGACTAAATCAGTGACTAAATTAACAAGTTCTTAATATACTACCAAATCGATCAATCAAAACAACCAATAAATGACTAAAATTGGTTTAGTCATAATTTTTTTCGTGTTATAAATGACTGGAAATAAACTACTAATGGTCATGTGACCAAGTTTAGTCATTTATAAGCAATTTTTAGTGGTTTTTTCAGTCATATATTGTTGTTTATGTACTAGTAGATAGATCATATTGTTCAATATCTGAATTTGGCATTCTATAGTTTTATGTCTAGTTCTTTTTCATTTAAAACATTGACCGGGGAATGATATAGCATTTTGGTCCATTCTATCATTCTGTTTTACTTTATTTCCACAATATTTTGCCCTATGTCCAAATCTATTGCATTAACAAACACCATTAAAAGATAAGTACCTTTGAGAATTAGGTTTTTTGATAGGAGTCCTTTCGGTATTGATTCTTTGATTCTTAATCTATCTACCATTTCCTTGAGTTTTCCTTTGATTGTCAACCTTGTTAGTGGATTGATTTTCTTTTGAATTTTGTCCTTCTTCAAGTCTTAAACCACTTTGGTCCTTAGAGAGTTTTTGTCCTATAATCAGTTCATCCAACATTGTAGAACTTGTTTTAAATTTGTCCTCATGAGCTCTTGCTTTCTCCAGATTTGATCTTAGGGTCACCACTTCTTGTTCAAGCTTTACACATTCATTCATTTTTCTTAGAATTTTAGCTTTCTAACAGTACTCAATTCTTCTCTTTTCTTCCACTTGCACTTTTAGTTCGATGATGTCCTCATTTTATTTCTTCAACTAATCACTGACTTATCTATATATTTCTTTAATTTTCTTTATTTCTTCTCTCAATTTCTTGATGCACTCATTTGCTTCTTAGAGGCCTTCCTTCAAACCTTTGTTTTATTCTTCAATTTTGTCAAGATCCTCAAGAGCAATTTTAAGTTCACCATTATTATCTAGGATACACTATTCTTCAATATGCTTAGCATAAATCACTTTAGGAGGAAAGGGGAATCCTTTATCTTCCATGTGTTCAAATTCCAAGATCTTCCTCAAGTTGTTAGACTTTTTAAGAGGAACTAGGCTCTGACACCAATTGTTGAACACCCAAATTACTAAGGGGGGTGAATCAATATTCCATTAAACCATTTACATAATATCCATCCAAGAAATAACACAACTCTAATTGTAATAAAAAGTGAAAGCATTGAAACAACACAAGATCAAAGCACACATGAACACCAATATTTTTACATGGAAAACCCAAAATGGGAAAAACCATGGTGAGTATTAAGTCACAATATAATATATCCGGATATAGAATATTACAATGACTCATTGCCAGGACTCACTCTCCTTGAAGGATCACAACGTAAAGTAAATTACAAAACAAAGTATGGATCACTATCAAGAGGTGAACTAAGATAGAATGCACCTTGCTTGTGTTGCAGTTTAGTTCCAATGGAGCATATAATACAAAACACTTCACAATAAAGTGTACTCAAATTTTTTGTTTTCTCACTCATATAATCGCAGTGCACCATGTCTATGTTCAGTCCATACATTATCTATCCTTTTCGCTCTATGTCACATCTCCTTCATTCTTCATGTTGTACACTTCTCAATAATGTCTTTCATATATATACCGTATATGTTCGCATACCACTAATTACACCGGTCTAATTAGAGTAACCCCATTTCAAGTCAAAAATAACTTTGTCGGCATTATCCTCAAAACATATTCATCTTCATGCCCAACATAAGCATGTAATATATGATATCAGTTGACATGGACCCAAGATAGATCCATTTAGCATTCACAACACATATTAAATTCCTCAACACAAGTTCATAATTAGGTCGGCTAGAGTTAGACCTAAACCATCAAATAATTTAATCATAACTCACCAAACGTGTAACTCCAATACTTTTTAACACATTGAATTCTCCTTTAGACAACATCAAGTAACTTATCTTCAACTCTGCAAGGCAAAACAATTAATCATGAGAAAACATAGAATCTCCCACATCAATGCATTACATAGGAACTTGTTGTAAACCTTAGAACAAAACACTTTTACTCATATCTTCCATATGCATTCACATATCATCATAAAACTTTGAGATAAGATGAATCTCATTGTAACAAATCAATGTACAAAATTCTATATTGATATCATTCTTTGTGATAGAATTTGGACCAAAAAACCAGATCAATAAAACAAAACATTGTTTTACCAAAGTTAACTCTACTAACTGTATCTTTCTAACTGTATGACCAAGCCAACTGAAATATTATCAGTGAATGTAGATGTTGTTGAGATAGAACAACTTAATAGCTTTTGAATGAATCTTACATGATGAGATGATCTAGACCAAAACATCGGATCAACAAAATTTCAATATTGGATTACCATAACTCGTATCATTACTACCAGAGTAGTTAATGATCTATATAAGTAATGTGAGTAGGGTATGTTGATGTTAATGTTGACATCAATCACAACAATTTTCCAATTTCCAAAATAGGGTTTCAAATTCAAGAATGGATAAATGATCTTCAAGATTCCTTCAATCCTCTCCAAACCTAAAATTTGCACATTCACAAAGAGAACAAATGTTGTGCCATTTAGGGGCTTACCTTGGTCAAACCCCATGTTAGTGTTTCCACTTACACAATGGAAATGTCAATTATAAAAATGGGTAAATGATAGGAAGAAATAATGAATCCATAAAGTGCTACAACTCACCACCCTTTAATGGCTTCTTCAAAGTTTTGAATTCATACACATCACCTCGAGGTATTGGATCTTGCTTGCTTGATTGATTGAATTGCTTGGAGACCTAAAACAAGGGTTAGCCTTCACAAACAATGATAACATGAATATATATATAAAATCACATAGGATTTGACATGATGCTTGGATCTTGAATTTATGCAATAAAGCTCTAAAATGCTACTCTTGACTCGCTTGATAGTGCTCTTGACAATAATAATTGATGATATATTCTTTTTCTAGTTTCACATGGTGAAAAGACTAGGTAATTATAGGAATTTCTCTAATTTCTCAAAAAATAAATCTTGATAGCCGAAATTTGTAACTTGAATTTTAAATGTTAAAATGCTAACGTACTGACATATTCAAATTTGGATCCCAACCAAATAGTGGAACTGGGATACCCAAGGGTGTCCCATTCTTGGCCCTCTTTTCTAGGACTTAGGGTGTTGGGGGAAAAACATTAAATTAATGCATCTGTTTGATGCTTGCAATTTCTCAAAAAATGGAAAAAATAGGTTATATAATGCATAAGTTTAAGAAATTAGGGGGTTTAATTAGGCTCAATAATTTAGGGGGGACAAAAGATAGCATGAAATTGTAAAGGGTGACAATTTAAAACACTACATTTAGCCCCCACATCAGTGAGAGTATAAAATTACACTCTAACTCACATTAAAGTAGAAAATCTATGTCAAGAGGGGTTTGATTTTCCAAATGTTGAAGAGATAGGATGACTAAGGATCTAGGGGGAGAACACAAGCCCCCCAAGATCCAATATCCCATGGAAAGACAACATAAGGACACATGAACACACATGTATCAAATGCAACAAGACAACATAAACAAACATGCATGATGTCACAATGAAATGCAAAAAGGAGGGTATGTATGATCACAAGCTAGAAAGTTGTGTTATACTAGGATCCATTCCAAAGGTGTTCATGACTCACACCATAGAAAAGTCCAATATTTTCTAGGTGAATCACAAACAAGAAGACCACATGGGTTAGTGAAGTTCAATATTCACTAGGTGAGTCCCCAAGCCCCCAAGACAAAAATGAGAAACACACTAGGTCTAGGGAAGTCTGATATTCAATAGGTGTGTACTCATGACAAAGTAGAAAAATGATATACTCACTAAGTCTAGTGAAGTCCAATATTCACTTGTGTGTGCCCATGTCAACCATACCAAGAGTATACTCCCTGATAACTCCAATAAGGTGCTACAAAATGATCAAGATTTTATATGAGTGCAACACTAAGTTCAACATACATGAACAAAGTGAAACAAAAATTCCACTCACCTAAGGAGGTGCACAAATTTGATTTAAGAGGTGCAAAAATGATGATAAGATAAGGACAAAACCTCAAGGATTGTTATAAAAACACCACCATAAATGCTGATTTAAAAAAAAAAAAGGGGCTATGCTCAAAATATGAAAGGTCACACCTTAGAGAATATCACACATGACATCACCACCAAGAGAGGACTAATTATGGAATAAAAGACTCACACCTTAGGGCATACTAGCCATAGCATTACCACCAAGGGGAATGCCATATTCCAAGAAAGGCCACATAGTTAGAGGACATCAAGCCCAATATCACTACAAAGGAGACACTAACATAAATCAAGAAGGCCACACATTTATTGCCAAGGTCACACTTTCTAGGAGATGTTTTCTATCATTGTTATGATACTACTACTACTACCAGAAATGGGACACTAACATTTTAAGGAGATGAAGAGGGATCCCTTGCTACAAGGAATACACTTAGGAGAAGGCTACCTAACCTCTTGCCCCCCAAGTGTAGGGACAAAGGTGAGCCAATATGGATTATGATATGTTGCTCCTTGTCAAATGAAATATGATTGCATAAACCTAGTTTATGCCCCCATGCATGGTAGTGAGCATGTTATGATACTACTACTACTACCACATATCAAGGAGCAACAACTAATGCTATTTGTCTCTTGTATGATTAATTGAAGATTTTTTTTGTATTTTGAAGGATAATAACCAAGACCTTTTAGTATTTCTTACGTATTAGGCTCTATAGGGACCAAAATACCTTGTTCTTTTACACTACATCATTTTCCATTATAGCCAAATTGTATCAAATTTTGATAACATCTCCCATAAATGGCTTTCATTGCTTTCAAAGATGGTGATTTTTCATGATTATTTTCATCATAAGTGGTTGTGTAATTTGTGTCTTCCTCCTTGCTAGAAGTTATGGAGTCAAATGCTTTTTATGATTCAATGATTTCTTGTGTTGATATCATTACGACTTGTTTTTCTTTTTCTAATTTTGATGGTGCAATCTTGTGTTCCACCAAAAATGTAGGTGTGAAATCTAATGATTCCCAAACATCATCCAAAAAATTTGTCACCAATGAAAGAAACTCATGTTTATCTTTTCTTTGAAAAGGTTCCATGTTTATAGTTGGTGTCAATGTTCTAAGAGGATTCTTCATTCTTGTTTCATTATGTAAACAATTTTCAGATTTTGGATTATCTTTTATCATGTAAACCTTATTGTTGTAAGTGTATTTCATTAGAAAATGAAGTGTTGAGGGCACACATTTCATCTCATGGATCCATGGTCTACCCAAGAGAAGATTATGTGAAAGATCATGGGCATTGACATGGATGGGAGTTTGCAACACAACCATATGAGATTTAATAGGTAACGTTATCACACCAAGCGGTTGCATTTCCACTTTATCAAAAACTTTGATTGATAAATTAGCGTGTTGAATAAAGTTTTGTTCACTCTAATTCTATCCAAAAGATTTACACTACAAACATTAATCCTTAAACCATTGCCAATAAGGGTACACTTAATATCAACCTTGTTAATACTAACCATTATTATCAAGGTATCATTTTGTTTTTGTATTTTCAAAGGGGGTAATTCACTTTGATGAAAGACCATGTCCAAATTAACCTAATTCATACCCTCAATTAAGGCTGCTCCATCATTTGGTTGTGCACTACGAGGGAAAACAACTTTTTGCAAAGAATTTTGAAGCATACCACGATAAATAGGTGATGTCTAAATTAAGTCCCATAAAGAGATCTTAGCAAGAGTGTTACGAATTTTCTCAACAAGATAAAATTATTTACCGATACATTGTGGAATGTTCTAGGTGTGGGTGGGAAGTATAGTTGAAGCAATGGAATGGATGTTGGAGATAGTTTTGATTGCTTATTGTTTCTAGTGTTATTATATGTGTGAGCTACAATATGATAACTTGGTTGTTGTGACACATGATTAATAGTAAGTTGTTTTGTAAAGCTTAGGATATGACCATGAGGTTTAGGAGGTCCTATAATGAGAGGTGACTTAGGAGGTCCAATAATTAGAGGAATTTTAAGAGGTCCAAAAGGAGTTTTAGGAGGTCCAATAATCAAAGGAGATCTAATAGACAATTGAGCATTCATAATCTCAATAGATTGGAATTCTTGTTGATAATCTTCTATCAAGGGGGAATCTAATGTTACCTTAATTTCTTCATCTATGTAATACCTATTACTGTCTTTTGAAAGAAATGTTGGGAATAGGATGCCATTTAATTACAATCCTAAACATGTTTCATGTATCTCCTAAGTCCTTGGAAAGTGTTCCCCAACACTAGGATTAGAAAGAGATTAAATATAAATGAAATGAATATGGAAATTAACATTTGTAATTATTATTAAATAATAGGAACATGTGGGGGCATCTATTTTGAGTTCCTAAATAATAGGAGCACATGGGGCACCCACATGGAAGGTGGAACCCACCTTGCTTTAGTTAACTGTTTGGAGGTTTGATAGCACTTCAATAATTCATGTTTTATTACCACAAAATAGGGGTTGATATTTACAAGAGTGGAGTGGCACTATCAATTTAGTATTAGTTCAGTATCAGTTTAGTTCAGTTAAGTTAAGTTAAGTTTAGTTTAGTTCAGTTCAATTCATTTCAGTTCAGTTCAGTTATGGTTCAGTTATCTTCAGTTGCATGTAGTTACTTTGAGTTGCATGCTAGTTGACTTGAGTTGCATGCAGTTATTTTGAGTTAGATATTAATTGACTTGAGTTGTATTACTAATAACTTCAGTTGCATGATAGATAACAGGTGGATACTTTTAGTTAAGTGGGGATGATCAAGCATGCATATTGTTTGCATAAATTGATGGAGAGATATGTTTTAGTTAACTCAGATTGACTTGGACCCACCTTGGGCACCCAAGTTGGCATCTTTCAGTTAACACCTTTTGCATGAGAAGATATTTACAAGGTTCAGTTAAGTGGGCCCATTCTTGGGCACCAACTTTGAAGTGAAGATTCTAAGATATCTTCAAGACCAAAGTTTGGTTAAGTGTTCAGTTTGGGGTGCCAACTTTGAGGAAGACTTTGGTTTGATTTTTATTTAGGAGGTGGAACTCTACTTGCCAATTCTAGGCATAGGTTTTTGAGAGAAGATTTAATGCTTTGTAATTGTCAACTCTTAGGAGTTTACAAAGCTCATAATTGCTTATTTATTGCAGCAAGTTGAAGACATTTTGATATGAGTTTATTGTAGGTTGTGAAAAAGCATTGTTGAAGAGAAAGGAAGCATATCGATCAAGGATTGATATCATGTTATTGTAATCTTATTCTAAGGTTAAATAATACAAGCAATATCGGTTCTGGTGGAGTTTTTTCCTGAAAGAGTTTCTCCACGTATATGTTGTGTCACTTCTATCTTTTGTCTACATTCTTCTACAATCTTCTATCTAATTCTACAAAAGATAAATTGATTTAAATAGAATGAATCATACACAAAGAATTGACCTAAACAGATTAATCATGCACATATAATTGTGACAAAGAATACTTAATTAGATCTACAGTCACATAGTTTTACAAATTTTAAGCTACAATTTTACCTTCATTTTTAACATTTGGTATCAGAGCTAATCATTGGGTAGAGTTTGGGATGCCTTTCTCTTAAAATTTTGAAGGTTTTTTAGCTATAGTGGGAGCTTTTACTATTATGCTAATTGCAGATTTGTAAAAGAAGTGTGTTACAATGACTTCTATTTCTCATCTAGTTATTGAAAGATTTAATGGATCTAGTTATGAGATGTGGAAACTAAAAATGGAAGATCTCCTTGAAGAGAGAGATCATTGGTTAGCTATTTGTAATGAGACAAAGTCACCTACAACGATGTCAGATGAGGATTAGGCTAAGCTTGATAAGAAGGTAAGAGGAACCATAAGATTATGTCTTGTTAATGTTGTTCTCTTGAATGTTTCAGACAAAACTACCACATATAAAGTAGGAGAATGACTAACATTCTTTTCAATTATTTTATTTTGTTTCCTTAGTTTTTTCTCATAAGTAGGGAGATTAAAATCATACAAGCCATGCATTACCATATGAAAACTACATCTTTGAAAAGGAAACATACATTTCTTATTTATTTATGGATCAAATGATCAAAATCATACTGGTTTGAAAAATAAAATAAAAAATACATTAGATCTAGTTTTTCGGATCTAAAGTAGGTTTTGGAGGACTAGAATGCTTTAGGGCATCTATGTCCTACTAGTTCCTTTTTTGAGACTTCAATTTTAGAGGCACTAGTGATAGAAACTAACTATGTGATAGCTTGCAAACCCATATTTAGAATTAATTATGTTTCTATTTTATGAGTTTCCAAATTTGCAATGTGTTGTAACAACCTAGGGTTTTGAACTTTTGAAAAAAATGAAAACTAATTTACCCAAATTATGCAATGCTTTAGAAAGTGTAAACAATTGTCCTACATATCTGATAATTTCCAGCACTAAAATATAATAATTTTTTTAAAAGTTTGTAACAAAATAAGAAAAATGACACCTTTTTTGTACATGTAATAAAATTCTTCAAAATATCAAATCAGACATTTGCAAGCAGAAATAGATTGAAAATACAAAGACAAAGACCTGTGCAATTTTTTTTTGAGCCACTAGTAGTAGGATAGAGGCATGCAAGGGCATCCTAATCCTGGATAGGGGGGTAAAAACCGAAAGTTTGAATGTTTAGAAGACTACTTATGGATTTTGGGTCTATATGCAAATAGTTGTCATAGTGAATATTTTCCCATAATTTGTTTAATTTAAGATAATGTAACCCAAATGCATATGTGTAACAATGTTTGAACAAAAAGTAAAAAAATGTGAATGCAATTTTGATTGTAGATTTGATCTAAATAATTGAAATAAACCCTAATGCAACCTATGATATAATATTTTATGCAATTTTTATATCTTTTATGATGCAAAAATGAAACTCTAAATGAATAATACAAGACAATGCAATGAAAAACCTAGATCTAGGGTGAATTACTTCGGATTTTAGTAGGTTTATTATGTCAAAATGTCAAGTTCACCTAAATGTAACATAGAAAAAGGGAACCCTAAGTTTAATGTCTAAACCTAGGATTGATTTTACTCCTTTTCCAAAGGTACATTAGGATGCAAATCAACAAGGTGATTAGATTGACTTTCAACCATGAAGGTGAGCCAATTAGACCTAGATCTGCATCTTTTAGAGTCTTGGAATGAATTGGAATTTATTTTCTTTGATTATCCTAATTAGAATATGTTCCCTAAAATGAAAAATGCAGGATACAGATAATTAATAAACTGAAACAAAGATTTGTAGGTAGATCTGGGAAGGTCAAAGTGATGTGTACCTATCTTGAAAGTTTGATGTCAGTCACTATAGGAGGATAGAGTCACCCAAGGGCATTTGGGTCCTTGTAGGTGTTTCCTCTATTTTGCAATCCTTTGATGGAAAATTTGAGATCCATGTTTTCACTTGTAGACTTGTCGGATCAATGTTGGATAATTCTGTAAGTGAGTTTTTATAGCTTGACAAGATGTAGTGTTTCAAATGCAACAATGGATAAATGATATTCAATGTTCCTTCAATCCTCTCCAAACCTAAAATCTACACATTCACAAAGAGAAGAAATATTGTGCCATTTAGGGGCTTGCCTTGGTCAAACTCCATGTTAGTGTTTCCACTTCCACAATAGCAATGCCAATTATAAAAATGGATAAATGATAGGAAGGAATGATGAATCCACAAAGTGATACAACTCACCACCCTTCAATGGCTTCCTTGAAAATTTGAAGTCATACACATCACCTCAAGGTCTTGGATCTTTCTTTCTTGATTGCTTGAATTTCTTGGAGACCTACAACAAGGGTTAGCCTTCACAAACAATGATAACATGAACACATATAAAATCACATAGGATTTGACATGATGATTGGATCTTTAATTTCTGCAATAAAGCTTTGAAATGTTGCTCTTGACTCGCTTGATAATGCTCTTGACAGTAATAATTTCTCATAAATTCTCCTTCTAGTTTCAAATGGTGAAAAGACTAGGCATTTATAGGTATTTCTCTAATTTCCCAAAAATTAAGTCTTGATAACCAAAATTAGAAACTTGAATTTTAAATATTAAAATGTTGACAACGACATATTCAAATTTGGATCCTGGAAAAACAAGGGGATTGGGACACCCAAGGGCATCCCAGTCCTGGCCCTATTTTCTAGGACTTAGGGTGTCAAGGGGAAAATATTAAATTAATGCATTTGTTTGATGCTTGCAATTTTTTGAAAAATTGTAAGTATAGGTTATAGAATGTATAATTTAAGAAATTAGGGGTTTAGTTAGGCTCAATAATTTAGGGGGGACAAAACATAGTGTGAAATTGTCAACGGTGACAATTTATGACACTACACTTTCATATACTTGTTCCTAAACCTAATGTCTCCATAATTTTTCATGGGTTAATCCTAAATGCCTCGAGATTTATCCTAGTGTGAGATTGACTCCAAATTAATTAAAAAGACAAAATTTCTCACCCTTTTTCACTTGCAATGGTGAGTTGGCTTAGTACAGATTTATGTGACTTATTCTCATGTCTTGATATTTATAATTATTTATTTGTATAATAAATTTGATGGGGTGATATGGTCAAATAATGAGAACATTTAAGTTTTAAACTTAAAAAAAAAATACATCAAAATTAATTAACCATATATACATATAAGCTATAATCATTTAATTTTTAAAAATATTTCAAACCCAACTCTTTAATTACATATAAAATAAATATATAAATGTTATTTATATTTATTTAATTAAACTAAATTTATATAAAATAGATGAACTATTCCATTACACATTCATACTATTTCATCATTCTAAATTACATTTAGGGAAAGGTATATTAAATTTAACATACTAATGTATATAGAAGAACTAAGACCATAAGTGCATTCAACTTGCCATATCCCATTATACATAGGAATTTACTATCATATACATTTTGACATCATCCATCTATAATTGTCAAACAATCTCTAGTGGCATCAATATTTTAGTATTAACTTTGATCAATGTATGCAATTTCATCATTATTTAGGATTAATCCTTTTTCAATGCATGCAATTGTGTTATTATTAAAACACTTAATATAAATTGAACTATTTATTTTAAAAAAAATGATATATAAATCTATAAGCTTAATAAGTTAAAAAAAGTGTTTGGTTTGAATATAAGTTCCTACACACCAAATAACATGTAATTCATTCAACTCATTTTTATTTATTATATAGGAAGTTTTGATCGTCCAATTTGATGTGTGGGTTTTATCTTAAAACACTTAATATAAATTGAAATCAAATAACTATTTATTTTTAAAAAAATGATAAATAAATCTATAAGCTTAATAAGTTAAAAAAAGTGTTTGGTTTGAATATAAGTTCCTACACACCAAATAACATGTAATTCATTCAACTCATTTTTATTTATTATATAGGAAGTTTTGATTGTCCAATTTGATGTGTGGGTTTTATCTTTTTCAATTTTATCCTTTTAGTTTGAATTTCATTTTTTTCTTTTCTTTGTTTTGGCATATTGATTCCATTTTTATTTACTTAGTATGTGAGTTTCATCTTCATCCATTTGTTTTGTCCTATTATATCTCTTTAGTGCATGGATCCATATTTATTTATTTATTTTGTCTCATTATATCTAATTAGTATGTGAATTTCATTTTCCTTCACTCGTTTCATTACTTATAACTACTCCATTTATTTAGCCCCGTTATATCTTATTAGTATGTGAGTTTAATTTTCTCCTTTTTTTTGGCACATTATAACTACTCTTTTTATTGCATTCAATTATATTTGATTAGTATGTTCGTTCCATATTCTACAGTTTCTTTAGTCACATTAATGTTTATTTTGTCCCATTATATTTCATTAGTATGTGAGTTTTATTTTCCTCCATTTCTTTAATCATATTATTTTTTAATTTCTCCCATTATATTTGATTAGTATGTGAGTTCCATTTTCCTCCATTTATTTTGTCACAATATAATTTTTTGTTTTATTTCATCACATTATTTGTGATTAGTATGTGAATTTCACCTTTCTCCATTTCTTTTATCACTTATAGGTGCTCCATTTATTTCCGATATAATTACTATTTAAATTCCATTTTCATCACATCTTTTTCTCACATGTCTCATTAGTTTTTAAACTATAAAATAAGCTAACTATACCCTAACAATATTTAATAAAAAATTAACTTCAAAAGGTAGATGGAGCCCACATATGAATTCATATGATCATATCATTTTGTTCTTCTCGGGTTGGGATTAACCAACACACTCTAAGTGTTAACTACTTAGGTGGCTAGTATGGGGCCCATGCAATCCATTGTTTTCACCAACTCCTTTAAATAGTCTCATAAACCATAACAGCTAGCAATTAGTCGTGTGATTCCCATGCATAAGCCAAGCTACAAAACCAAATTCAAATCACATTTGCACACTCAAGAATTTTTAATGGACAAAATAAATAGATTGCCTTGCAGTGAATATGGTTATAGTAGCAAAAGAAAGGACAAGGCATGTGACTTGTTTGACTAAGTGCCTGAAAGAAATCTGGTCTCATGGAATGCAAGATATACACAAAGTGGATTTGTTGAAAAGGATTTAGGAACTTTCAAGTAGATAAAATTGGTAGGTGTAAAGCCAAACTTCACAACCTTTTTCAACAACCTCCCTACCTATACCAAAATGGGATTTTGTTAATAGGGTATGGAATCCATCAAAGGATAAAAGATGGAATTTTTTTCAGATGTTGTAGTTGCAACTACCCTGGTAGATATATATGAAAAATGTGGAAGCATAAACAAGAGGCGTGAATTGTTTGACAAAATACTTCAAAGAAATATAACCTAATGGATTGTCATGATTGAAGGATATGTAGAATGTGGAAGTATAGACAAGGCATGTCAACTGTTTAACAAAATTCCTCGAAGAAACATGTTCTCAGAGAATGCCTTGATTGGAGATTTCTCACAAAATTGATTTTTTATAAAGACTTTAGGAAATTTCAAGAAAATGCAATTGCCAGATGTAAAGCCAGACTCTACAACCTTTGTCAGCATCCTCCTAGCTTGTGCCAAAATGGGAGCTTTCAAATAGGGTATGGACATCCATCAAAGCATAAAAGATAGATAAATTTTGTCAGATGTTATAGTTGCAATTGCTCTAGTAGAGAGATGTTTGCAAAATGTGGAAGCACAATTAAGGGGCATGAACTATTTTGAATTCTACATCTTTATTCTATTTTTCATTTCTACATTTTTAGCATTCTTTTAAAAAAAATATTATTTACCTTTTTCTTAAAAAGTACATGTAATACTGGCATCGTTGCACTCTATAGAAGTCCCAAAATTCTTATATCAAATTTGGACTTTTTCCCTCCTATTTACAACTAGAGTTTTTTCAATTGGGCCCACCTATTATTTTCCACCAACTAATAATTACTCTTCTATTTTCTAGTTCCTCTACAAGTTTGACTTTTGAGCTTGAGGAGTTGTCTAGTATTTCTAAAATATATCTAACCCCTCTCTATCATATATATTGTATCTTTCTCTTCTAAATAATATGCAACCTTATCACCCATACATCTTCCATGATTTATTTACACATTTAATTTGAAGAAATTAGACAAAGGGAGGCCATTCCATAAATGAGTCCAACAATTTGTATCACTTGTAAACTTGAACCACCTACCTCAAACCAATAATTTTGGATGGATACATTTTCAAAAATTAGCACGGATCTTTGCTAAACCCTAACCAAAGTATGATAATTATATGTGAAAAAAGATAAATCCAAACCCTAGGGGCATGATATGTTTGTTTATTGTTTGTACAAGTTGGAATGAAAACAAAATCTACTCTAAAAACACTTGAAAAGAAGCAAACCAAATTTAATGAGATAGATAATGTATTGACTAAAGAGATTGTTCCTGCTCTTGAGAAGTTGAGGAAGGAGCATATGTAGTATGTGCAATGGGAAAAGGGAAATGCAGAAGTGGATAAACTCAAGAGATTTTGTATTTCATATGAATTTGTGCAAGAAAATAAGTGAGATGATTCTATAAGTGGAGTTGAAAAAACGAAGTCAAAGATTCTTGAACTTAAGAATTCCATGGAACAAATACAATTGAAAATAGATGATAAGGAAAATGAAATATCATATCTATGTGCAGAAAAAGAGAATCAGTTGGGTGGAGACATGAAAGTCTTGTCTAAAAAGGTAGACAAGTTTTCTAAAGAACTTGTTAAAAGAAACAACTACATTCTCTAATAAAAAAGACACTCTGAAAATTGAGAAAAAAATGGTTGCAAAGCTACATAATAGTATTCAAGACATTGAAAAACCTATCCAAGAAATGGATGTTATTGTCCTAAGGGTTGATGAGGGAGTAGCTGCTCCGAAAATTAAAGTAAAAGATATGAAAAATAAATTAGAAGATCGTGAAAAGGAATACTAGGGGGTGCTAATAGGTAAGAGCAGTGGGGATGATGAAAAATGTCTTGATGATCAAATTTTAGATGCAAAAGCAATAGTTGGAAGTGTTAAAAAATGAAGCAAAACAACTGAAGACTAAAATTAACCACTTAGAAAAGGAATTAAAAGATAAGTTCATAAGATTTTATCGTCAAAAGAAAAGGAGGTTAATGCTATTGAGAGAGAGTTGCAATCTAAAAGATGAGAAGTTGATAAACAAAGACAACATTGAAAGGTGTTGCTTATGAAGAATGGTGCATGGAGACATTAGAAAATGAATATTTGCAAGAACCTGAGGCAGTTCAAAAGTTGAAGGCTAATGTCAAGGACCTCAAGGCTGAATTAGGAAATATTCAATTTACCTATATTGATCATGTAGAGCATTTTGATAGATCAAAAATAAAAGGTGTTGTTGCACAATTTGTAAAAGTTAAAGATACCTCATTACCCATATGATGTGACTAACCAATTGGGTTGTTATGTGTTTAGGGTTTTACAATAGTACGTGAGTTGCAGGTTTTATAACACCCAGTGTTTTCCAATTTTATTACATTCTTACTGTCTACAAAACAAAAGGATTTCAAGACAATCATAAAATAGAGAAAATTGAGGTGACGAGTGACTAACCAATTGGGTTGTTACGTGTTTAGTGTTTTAAAATAGTATGTGGGTTGCAGGTTTTATAACACCCAATGTTTTCCAACCTACAATTTTATTTACAGTATCAATGTCTAGAAAACCTTATGTTATTTAGACAGTGCGAATGTAATGAAAGGCAACTTCAAAATTTATAACAAGTCTTAGGTACGGTAGAAAATGTGTTTCAATTTCTTCGTATGATCGAAAAATAAATGCACAAAATAATTGCAGGTTGGAAAACATAGTGGGTTGTGAGTAGATGATTTATGAAACCTGCAACCCACACGCTGTTGTAAAACCCTCTACACATTGAAACGAAATGGGGAGGAGTTGCAGGTGGGGGATACATAAAACTAACCAAGTTGAGTTGAAGGGTGATTAACCAATTGGTTGTAACTCATATTCACAGTTTTCCTATTTTGTGAAAGTTTGGGCGTAAACATTAAAATCACAAAATTTAAAATCCCTCAATAGAAAAGCATTTAAACAACTGCATATCAAACGAAATTGCTTTTCACAAGGAAAACCCTTTGAAACCCCACTGAATATCAATGAAAATCCCTTTTCGCAACAAATATCAATTCAATTCTTCACAGTCCCTATGCAAGATGACAAAACAACATATATTTGTAGTAGATATACATACTTCGTCCCTCCTCGCGCCTGCCAAATGTGTTTTGGTAGGGAAAATGGTCACTCTGCTTCTTCCTCCAAATGCATACAACTCCCTTCCCAACTCCCCAACTTTCAGCAAAATGGCAATGTCAAAAGTGGCAAGCATGTTTGGCTTTCAAAACATACCACAAAAACCATTGACTATAAGCAAAGACCCTTTTTCGCAATGAATACTCATTCAATTCTTCACAGTCCCAACACAAGATGGCAAAACGACATATATTTCTGGCATATATACATATTTGCTACCTTCCCGCGCCTATCACATGTATTTTGGTAGGGAGAACGACCGCTCTGCTTCTTCCTCCAAACACCTGCAACCCCCTTCCCAACTTCCCAGCTTTCAACAAAATGCGAAATGGAGAAAATGGCAAAGCTTTTTTGCCTATCAAAACATGAAATTTTAAAAATTACAGGTGTGCCACGTTTTTCCGATATACAGTAACAGATGATGACACTCGAAACAACACGTGCCTAAACGTCTGTATGTCAGCACACCTAGACGAATGTCTGATCGTATGGGAGATGAGGCATGCCTAACACATGCGTTAACTTCTTCCTCCTATTCTCACATGTCTCGTTAGTTTTTTGAACTACAAAATAAGCTAACTATACCCTAACAATATTTGATAAAAAATTAACTTCAGAAGGCAGATGGAGCCCACATACCAACTCAGATGATCATGTCATTCTGTTTTTCTCATGTCCAAAGACGCGTCATTATTTTCCCCGTGTTTCCCGTTTCGTTTGGACTTCGCAATACAATAATCTTTAAACCTAGAAGCCCGTGAAAATGAAACTGTGCAGAAGTCTCTACCCGACCAGAACTTGGGATAAACATTTAAAGGAACCGTCGTCATCACACACAGTAGAATTTGGCTTTAAAAAGCTTATGGAACAGCCAATCTCACATTCAAACTAGCCTCGACCAAATCCACCCTACTTCAAAAACAGAACTGTTATCAATGGCTGAAAGAGGGAGAAATTTTGGAAGAAGAACAAGTTATAAGATGTCACAGCCTTCGATTTTAGTTGCAAAGAAATCTTGGAATTCTCTCATGGATTTCGGATTGTCTCTGCGCAGAGCAGCAGCCAAATTCCGAAATTTAAGAATGATTGTTCCTTTGGTTTTAATATTATACGCCATGTGCATTGGCGTGGGATTCATTATTTGGATGCTGCTTCTTCTTTTGGATGCGGTCGCAGGAAATTGCTTTCTCAGCGATGTTGTAGATCTTCCAGAGGCGGCACACAAATTTGTGCTCCCTTCATTGCAATATATTAATGGAGCGCTGGGACTGCTTATTGGATTCTCAATGTTGACACACATCTCGCCTCGCGCCTGTTTTCTCCGCATTAAGGGAGATTGTTTATGCAGGTGGAAGATTCGAGGGCTGCCCAAAGTAAAGTATGGGAGTTTAGTGGAAGCAAACAAGAAAGAAAAGTGTTGTATTTGTCTGGAAGGAATTGATGGCGAAGAGACTGTCAGAATCCTTCCCACATGTAAACATTATTTCCACAGAGGGTGCATCGATCGATGGCTTCTGTGTCAGAACAATTGCCCCGTCTGCAGAGCTGCCATTTGCCAGTTATCATGAAATTTTCAATTGGGAGGAGCGGGGTTCAATAGTGGAGCAGAAGTAGTAGATTTCACAGTGGAGTATTTTAATATTCAATTGTAAAACAATTTTTGTTTATAAAGTATAAAAAATCAAATCATGTGATGCTGCATCAGTGCATCAAATTGTAAATTTTTTTTAGGTACCGCGACAAAAAGCATGCTATGATATTGCTATAAGGATTCAACTCTGTAGTTTCGAGTGGTTCACATTGACCCATGTTTCATGAGTAGTGGTTCACAAGAATCCATCTCTCATGATAATGAATGGTCCACTTAGCACTCATTGCATATAGGTGATGCTCAAGAGACATTCTTCACATGTATATATGTGTGTACCTTAAACATTTCAAATCATAAGAATTTCATTAGACATGAAACTATCAATTCAAATCTATATATATATATATGAAAATAGATGCATTATGGAAAAACTTACAAAAAATACATTGCTCATTAAAAATAGTAGAAAATATAAGAGACATTTTTAACAAATTTTTAGAAATGAGTGAAATAATTTTTTATTTAAAAAAAATTAGCTAAATAAAATCCTCATGGAATACCACAAATAATTAGATCTGAAAAGTACAAAATTGATAATTTGAATTTAAAAATATAAATAGTAGAAAATAAGGAACCTAACATTAAAAGGACACTATTCATATGAGCTAAAATACTAAAATAATTAGAAAATGTTTGAATCTCACCTAGTTGTTCACTCAATCTACAAAACTAGAAAAGGGACTGTACTAGGAGTCAAATAACAAGATCTGTGTTATATTTAATAAAGAAATGAAATGATAATAAACAAGAAATCACTTGTAAACCTCCATGCAATTGAATGTTCTCAAAATAATTACAAGCACTTGAAGAATTTTTTTTGGGGATGGTTGAAGGTTTGCCTTCAAATCAAAATCATACTTTAATATTTCTACCTCCACAACAATAAAGATATAGAGAAGATATAATTGTGTGTGTAAATTATTCTATCCTAAATGCACTTGGGAATAGTAAGAGCAGTGCAAGTGCAATAGTAAAAAATGGAATGAAAGGTAAAAAGGATGTGAGGATCCTAATGTGCTTAGGGGCACAAGAAGAAAGGAATGTTACAATAGTAATAAAAAAGAATGGTAAGACAATAACAAGAATAATAAAAGAGCAATATCAATGGTGAATACATAATGAAGCCAAGTAGACTTGAGAGAGATGAAGGATGATGTAATAGTGATTTAGAATTGTTGAGAGGGTTGTTTAAGGTCTTGAGAGAATCCAAAAAAAGTCAAAGTTGCAAGAAGACAATCCAAAGAGAGCCAAGAAAGTGAAAATTTGAAATATTACTTAAAAATGAGAAGAGAGGTAGAAAGGAAGAGGCTAACAAGCTTCTTGAATTAATCCTAATTTCATTTTCCTCCACTTTTTTCATGATGTATAACTACCTTTTGATTTTATCCCATTATATCTAATTAGTATGTGAGTTCCATTTTCCTTCATTTCTTTAGCCACACTATATTACTCATTTAGTTAGTCCCATTATATTTTATTAAAATGTGAGTTCTTCCTCCATTTATTTAGTCATGTTACTATTTATTTTGTCGAGCATTATATTTGATTAGTATGTGAGTTCCATTTTCTTCTATTTTTTAAGTCACCTTACTATTTATTTTGTTCCACTATATTTGATTATGATGTGAGAGTTTAATTTTCCTCAATTTATTGTCACATTATAACTATCATGTTTATTTCATCTCATTATATTTGATTAGTATGTGAGTTTTATTTTCTTCCATTTCTTTTATCACTTATAACTACTTCATTTATTTCAAATATAATTAGTATAAAAATTCCATTTTCATATTTCCTTTCTTTGCATCATTTCTCATTATTTTTTATGCCAGGTACCTACAAAAATAATCCAACTATACCCTAACAATATTTAATAAAAATTAACTGCAAAAGGAAGATAAAACCCACATACCAACTTAGATGAGCAATTTTATTGTTCGAAACTATATAACAAGTTCATGTCTAACATTATTTTCTTTTCATATCAAAAGACACATCATTATTTCTAGCATTTATCATTTCCCATTTCCTTTAGACTTCATAAAACCATTGACTACAAATACAATGACCTTTAAACTCGATTTTCTAGAAGCTCATGAAAATAAAATTGTGCAGAAGTCTCCAACTAACCACAATCAGGGATAAACATTTAATGGAGTCATCATCATCGCACATAGTATAATTTGGATTTTAAAAATATTATGGAGTAGCCATTCTCACATCAAAAATAGCCTCAACCAAATCCACCTTACTTTAAAAAACATTACCATACACCAAAATAGAACAATTATTTTGTATCCTATTTATTAATGGCTAAAAAAGGGAAAATCTGTGGAAGAAGAGCAAGTTATAAGATGACACAAACTTCAATTTTAGTTGCAAATAATCCTTGGAAATATCTCATGGATTGTAGATTGTCTCTACACATAGAAATAGCTATTAAATTCTAAAATTTAAGGATAGTTGTTATTGTGATTTTAATATTATATGCCTTGTGCATTGGTGAGGGATTCAATTTGGATGGTGCGTTTTTGGATGTGATTATAGGGAATTTATTTTTAGGTGATGTTGTAGATCTCCCAAAGGAAACACATGAATTTGTGCTCCCTTTGTTAACATTTATTAATGTAGCATTGGGATTGTTTATAGGATTCTTAGTGTTAACTCACACTTTGTCTTAGTTGTTTTCATGGGTAAAAGCACAAAGTTGTGTCACACTTTTATAAATGAAATGATTGATCCAACTTTTTAACTTGTATCATTAAAAAGTGGCACATATGTTTTGAATTTTGAAATGATGTAAATTGATAAAATGTGTAATTTTTTTGTGTATTTTATGTTTTTTCTTAAATTAAAAAATTATTTGAATATAGTTTTTATAAAACTCACACTAAATTTTAGTTGCTAATAAATATTAAAAAATCAAGTTAAATGAGATGTCATTCTTTATATAGTAAATTTAATTATTTTCCTTTCAATTTTTTGTGTGTATTTATAACTTGAAACTTTAGTGCATGAATTTTTTTTTTTCAATTTTTGATATATAATTTTTTAAAATAAATATTAAAATGTGCATGTATTGAAAACACAATTGTTTCTGTGGGACATCACCTTTGTTTTGACTAATTTTCCAAAAAATAAAAAATTACGGGTATGTGCAGGATCATCATGGAAAAAACAGGTCCTTAAGTGGCAATGAAAATTTAGAAAATTAGAGTTGGGCAACTTGACATAAGAATTTGAATAAGTTATCTATATTATTTCAAAAATATGTAAGAATAGAACCTGTGGAAAATTGAATGTAGTTTCTAAACTACTAGGTTAATTTTTGTAAAAAGAAATTCTATTTGGTGAAAATTTGAAATTTCAATGCAGTAGTACTAAAATTTTAGGAGAAAAATAAGAAGTAGGTGTTTGTTTGACCACCCTAACCATAATAAAAACATAATAATTTTTTTATAAGATGTTTGATATAAGTAGAGGACTCATGTCCGGATGTGATGCATATTTTTTTGTAATTTTTTTTGAAATAAATAATTAATTATGAATTTTTTATTACAACTTTTTAAAAATATAAAAACTCGTATGTCTGACCACCTTAACTTGGTCAAAAATTAATGGAATTCATTTTTTTTTTTCAATCCTATAGTATGCGAAGCATAGAATGTGACACATGTTTTGGATTCAAAAAATGTGATACTGTTTGAAAGCTATAAATGTTTTTCTATCAGACTATCAATCAGGACTTTAGTCGTAATTCTAATAAAAAATAAATAATAATTATTTATTGGATTCTAAGTAAAATATAATTTATATTGGTAGAAAGCTGAGAAGCTCCTTTACAAACCCTTTTCATTTCATCAATTTTAGGTAAAATAAAAGTCGTGAGCCACATGGGCGAAGTTTGGAAAAGCAAGGTAAGTTGTTAAACACGTTTTATGTGTTGACTTTTTAGGATTGGCAGGTCCGAAATAAATCCCGAGCCTAATACCAAGGCATTAAATTTTGTGTCAGAATATCAGATATTAGATTCAAATTGGATATCGGATTTAAATCGGATAACTGATTCAAATCAGATATCCGATTCAAATCCGATATCAGATTTGAATTCAATATATGATATCTTTTAGATCAGTTTTAAATTTTTTTATACAATCTTTAATATATGATTAAAAAATGCAATTAAGTTTATAATTTAATATATAAAATATCCAATAAAATTTATAATGTAATATATTTAATGTACAATTTATGATAATCTCTTACCGAATTATGTATTTAATATATAATATATTATTAAATGTATAATATTTAAATATTTTAGTTAATCTATAAATATTTTAATATTATTTCAATATTTTAGTTAATCCATAGATATTTAAATATATATATATATATTACCAATTTATAAAATATTTAAATATTATCTCTTTCCCTCTCGCTCTCTCCACCTCTATCTCTCTCAAGTCTCTCACTCAATCACTCCTCTCTCTCTCTCTCTCTCTCTCCTTCTCACTCCCTCTCCTTCTATCTCTCCCTCTCTCCCTTTGCCTCTCCCTCTCTCCCTCCCTCTCTCCCTCTCCCACTCTCCTTCTCCCTCCCCCCCCTCTCCCTCTCACTCTCTCACTCTCCCCTCTCCTTCTCACTCCCTCTCCTCTCTCTACCTCTCTCTCTCTCTCTCTCTCTCTCACTCTCTCTCACTCTCCCTCTCCCTCTCCCTCTCCCTTTGGTCTATGTGTGTACAAATCGGATATCTGATTTGTGAAAATTCATTGTGCAGAGGTGAAATCTTACCGTTGCAGAACGTGTTTTACAAATCGGATATCCGATTATATCGGATATCAGATTTGTGGGCCGTTTTTGTGCATTCCAATGGACCCTGCATTTAGTTTGCAGCACTTTGCAGGCAAAAAACACACAGTTTCAGACATGAAGAGACAAAGATAAATTTTTTGGAGCATCTTGTCCTCAAATTTTTCATACATAATGATTTTTTAGCATCTTTTATTTGGTATAATGGGGAGCAGCAGTTGTCGGAAGCAAAAACATAAGAGAAATCTGACAAAAGAACAAATTGAAGGATATAGACAAAGAGATAGAGAAGGTCATAGGAAGAAAAGACAAGGTATGTTAAATATTGGTGAATCTGAGCCCTATGGTCTTTCAAGTGAAGAGGAAATTGAATATGTTCAAGGTGAAAATGTAGAGCATGATATTGAAATTGGGAATGAAAATGTTCAAATTGATATTGAAAATTTTCAAGGTGAAAATGTTGGAATTGAAGATGTTGAACATGATATTGAAATTGGGAATGAAAATATTGAAATTGATAATGAAAATGTTGGAATTGAAGATGTTGAACATGATATTGAAATTGGGAATGAAAATATTGAAATTGATAATGAAAATGTTGGAATTGAAGATGTTGAACATGATATTGAAATTGGGAATGAAATTGTTCAAATTGATATTGAAAATGTTCAAGGTGAAAATGTTGGAAATGAAGATGTTGAACATAATATCGAAGCAAATGTAAATTATGTTTCACTAGATTACACGAGAAATGAAGAACCTTGTGTGGAAGAAAGACATATTCCAAATTCAAGACCTTCAAGGACCCCTAAATGGTTAGTTGAAATTGATGATAACATTATAAACAATTTTGAAGCAAGAGGTCAACACAAACTATTTGGTTGTGGGCTAGAATACTTTTCAACCAATATTTTAGCGATAAGACATTGACCGAACAATGCCAAATTTTTGTACAATTGCTAAAGATGCAAAAGATGAGACCTTTGCTAGCCAAATTGAAGATTCGTCTGAACAAGAGGACCGAAAAAAATTCTATTATTGTCAAAAATATTTTTAATGCTCTCAAGTCTATTGGAAAAAATAACAAGAAAAAAGATAAGAGAGCTGCTCGGAGAGTCATTACCACCACCCTAGTAAGCCATCAATTGAAAAAGGCTCGCTTTATGAGACAAACTTGTATTGATTTTGACTTAAATCGTAAAACTTTGGATAGAGCACTTGAAAGAAGAGAAAGAATAGATGATCTTCTTCAAAATGATACATGGGATTTTTTCGGAAGGCTTACACGTGTTGATAAGAAGCTAACCGATAATGTAAAGCAGGCAATTCAACAATTTTGGCATGATAACTCTAGAGCATCACCCAATGCAAAGGATGTTTTAAAGTTAAGAATTGGCAGTTGAGACCGTACACCGCATCCTTAACATTTCTTGGAATCAAGCCAAACAATGTTGCTCAACAAATTTATTCAAACACATCCAAATATGGAAATCTCACAAAGAACTTTTGAAGGTTTGAAGCCATTTTATTGTGTGCCTCTTAAGATTCGTAATACTTGTTGTTGCAAATACCATGTGGAGTTTTCAATGTACCATGAACTATTATGCTATATCCATTCTACTTTGCATACTAATGAAATGTTGCAGGAGTGTGGTGCAACGCATCTTCCAAAATCATCAAGGGACTTGCTAGATCTATTTTTATGTTCTAGGGATGATGGTTCCTTTTTCTATAGAAATGATTGTTTAAATGCGAAGTTCTCACAATGTGGTGGCTTATCAAAGTTTGTTCAATGTTTTCATGAGGGTTCCAAACATGAACTTGGAAAGAATCTTGTTGAGAAAAAGAGATATGAGATAGTCAAATATAATTTGTAGAGTGGAGGTGAAGGTTCTAGATGCGAGGTGGTTACAAAAGAATGCAGTGTTGCTGATTTTATTTCAGATTTTATGGACAATATTTTCCACAAATATGCAAGGCATAGTCATAGGTCTCAGTGGTTGGATCAACAATTTAGGATATGTAAGGACTCTTTTCCAATTGACACTATTATATCAGTGGTTGATTTCTCTGAAAACTACACATTGCAACCACAAAACGAGGTACAATCTCAGTATTACAATTCCATTCAGATTGCTATTTTTGTCCACATAATGTTTAGACATGCACTTGATAGTACAAAGGAGGATTGAAAGATAATCAGAGTGTATCATTTTTATATAGTGATGATAGATCTCACTCGTTCGAGTATGTCCAACATTGTTTCAAGATTTTTTTTGAGTGCTTGCAGGAGCATGATATAGCACTGGGTCGACATCTCATTTGGTCAGATAATTGTACAGGTCAATTCAAGAATGCTCATATGTTTTATTGGTTGAGTAGAATGCATGTAGAGAGGGGTGTACCTAATATTTGGAGTTTTTTTGAAGCTGGGCATGGGAAGGGGGAGCATGATGGAGCAGGTGCATGTGTAAAGAGAGCTCTAGTTAAGGAGAAATTGAAGATTTTAGGAGCAAAATTCAGTGATGCACATTATATTGTTGATTGGTGTAGTTCAGCATTGTCACAAGGAGGGACACTTGATTCAACAGTGCACAGATTCTTTTGGTTGGTTGAGGAGGGTACAATGGGAGGTAGATTGGATTGTCATACAATCAAAGATTCTTTGAAGATGCATTCGTTTCGAAGCTTAGATGCAAGCACATGGACCATTTGGACACGACAGTTGACTTGATTTTGTCAGATTTGTATTAAGTGTGAGTGGGATCAATGCGAGTCAAATGAGTGGGTGGATACATGGGTTCCACAGTATCTAACTCCTTTATCTCAAACTATATCCATGACAAATTACACAATGGAAATTTCACTTGATTACGATCGACTTTCTGATCTACTACATCTAGGACATGTTTTTGCAGTTGTTGCACTGCAAAGGAATGAAGAGAGATCAGAATAATGGTTGCTTCGATGTGTGTGGGTAAAACACAAGCTAACACAATAGATGGAAGATGATGATAGGTTCGTGTATCCTATAGGTTTAGTTGTGGTTGTAGGAACTATGAACATACATGATTAGAAAGAATGGCATACCTACATTTGAAGACTACAAGAAACACAAAACCATTCTCATGTATTCACACCTTGTTATAGCAACAAATGTTAAGTTGTTGAAGCATCATGCCAAACCAAAGAAAAAACAACTATGGACACTTAGTAATGCTGATCATGAAGCAATATTGGATACTCTTAAGCAAAGAGATGACCCTTCAGGCACACTTGAATAGCATATTCAAGAATGGAAAGTAAAATGCTTAAGCCTCTTTTTTGTTGTGACAATATAGATATATCATTTGACAAATTTTGCGATATTCTTGGCACAATTGATCATGGACCTGCTGCAACAATAGCCAACTCTAATCCTTTCAAAGAGGTATGAGACATATTACAATAATATAGATTGTTTATTCAAAGCATCTTTTATAGTTTGCATTACCAATTCATCATCATTCAGGCACACTTGAATAGCATATTCAAGAATGGAAAGTACAATGCTTAAGCCTCTTTTTTGTTGTTACAATATAGATTTATCATTTGACAGATTTTGTGATATTCCTGGCACGATTGATCATGGACCTACTACAACAATAGGCAACTCTGATCCTTTCAGAGAGGTATGTGACAAATTACAATAATATCGATTAGTTATTCTAAGCATATTTTCTATTGTATGTAGTTTAACTGCTACCTTGATGGTTTGTACAGGTGCTTGTCACTCCAAAACGCTAACATACTACTCTTGTGGAAGACTGTGCCCTGAATGCCTCAAATAGGCAAATTTTGTAAAAAATGAATTTTGAAATGTGAAACAATGTAAAAAGGTCATAACTGTGTATAGGCATAATCTATATCCAGTGATGTTTTTTGAAATACTGTTCAAATGTCTGCCATTGTATAAAGGGTATGTTTAAAATGTAAAAAGATTTTTGTACTTAATCGAGCTACAACTAGAGGTTTTCTTCTTGGTTCTTTCCTGTCGGTATGCTCATTTGAACCAGGTTTTCTAATATCTCCTATTTATATATAAAAAATTACAGTGGCTTGCCACTTTTTCGAAAAACAAAAAAGTAAAAAGTTCATTGTGAATTTCATTTTCCATGTAATTGATTCAAGTTGATTGGGTAATATTTTTCTGATGTAAGAGCTAGGACTTGCAGAATCTTGAACCAACCTTAAATATTTTTTCCCCCACATTTCATTGACATTAGCACTTTGGACTCTTAAGGGGAAATGTCGCTCCAATGCAGCTCAGAGTGATTTGACATATTTGGGTGAAAAAGAGAACCATACCTAGCATAAATGTACCCATCCAGACGTGTTGGAATAGTCCGTTGGGTTGTACGAGTTTGAGAATGAAAGTTGCACCACCTTGCAACTTTACATTGCTTGCATTTGGCAACTTTTCCCTCAACTGAAAACTCATCACCACGGGAAAATGCCTTTGAGATAGAAAAAACAAAGAGAGGTTATTGTAGATGGTATCAACACAATCCCATATCCTTAGATGAAGAGTCTGTAAGCATCATGGTTTCCGAGAAATAGTTTGTCAAGGTTTGTTGTCTTTTAGCACTTTGGACTCTTAAGGGAAAACGCCGCTCCAATGCAGCTCGAAGCGATTCGACGTATTTGGGTGCAAGAGAGAACCATACCTAGCATACACATACCCATCCAGACATGTTGGAACAGTCCATTGGGTCGTACGAGTTCCAGAATGAAAGTTGCACCACTTTGCAACTTTACACTACTTGCATCTGACAACTTTTCCCTCAACTGAAAACTCATCACCATGGGTAAATGCCTTCGAGATAGAAAAAACCGAGAGAGGTTATTGTAGATGGTCTCAACACGATCCCCTATCCTCAAATGAAGAGTCTGTAAGCATCATGGTTTCCGAAAAATATTCTGTCAAAGATTGATGTCTTTTAGCACTTTGGACTCTTAAGGGAAAATGCCGCTCCAATGCAACTTAGAGTGATTCGGCATATTTGGGTGCAAAAGAGAACCATACCTAGCATAAACATACCCATCGAGATGTGTTGGAACAGTCTGTTGGTTCGTACGAGTTTGAGAATGAAAGTTGCACCACTTTGCAACTTTACACTGCTTGCATTTGGCAACTTTTCCCTAAATTGAAAACTCATCACCACGGGAAAACGCCTTCAAGATAGAGAAAACCGAGAGAGGTTATTGTAGATGGTCTCAAGAAAATCCCATATCCTTAGATGAAGAGTCTGTAAGCATCACGGTTTCTGAGAAATAGTCTGTCAAAGATTGCTGCCTTTTAGCACTTTGGACTCTTAAGGGAAAACGTCGCTCCAATGCAGCTTGAAGTGATTCGACGTATTTGGGTGCAAAAGTGAACCATACTTAGCGTAAATGTACCCATCCGAACGTGTTGGAATAGTCCATTGGGTCGTACGAGTTTGAGAATGAAAGTTGCACCACTTCAGAACTTTACACCTTTGTAGAGATTTAGGGGTGTCCTCTTCAGATCACTCTATTTTGAATAGGTTTGCGGAGCTACCAATGTTAAATCCAAGTTGACTGACTTTGAGAAAATCGTATCCCAGTAAACATGATAGAGGTCCCACTTCCTCTTGAAAGCAGGAGCACCATCTGACCCTTTATCTCCATTCCTCTTGAAGCATCTTTTCTTTCCTCCTTTTCCTTTCTTCTTCGAGGATTGAGCGGAAAGAACATGAATATCTTCATTTGTAGGGCTTCGTCCAATACCTCTCGCAACCAACCTTGACTCCTCTTGAATATAGTCAACCCTCAACCGATCAAACTTTGGAAGTTTCAATCTCACGCCGATTCCTTGAATGTAAGACTCCCAAGATGAAGGAAGACCATTAAGAGCCAACATGGTCAAATCTTTGTCATCAACAATATGACCATTTCTCTCGCTGTCTTCAACTTAGAGATCAGATAATACAACTGAAAGCACTCAAAAAATGAAACACATAAGACAATAAACACAACAAGAAATTTGCTTACAACTCAGGCCTAGCTCATGGCTGAATTTGATACAATGAATAATAGCACCTCTTGTAGATGCAAAGATACAATCGAATATGCTTCTCCTTGAAATCGGCCTGCTGTTGCAAGATGAAGTGCTACTGCTCAAGTGAAAACTTTTTCTTGGATTGCAAATTATGCTGAATGAACTTGATTGAGGAAATGAACAAACATCACCTCGTATTTATATGAAATAAGGTGACTCTTCAAGGAGGTCAACCTCTCTTGAAAATAATAAATTACAAAATAATATCAAGGAGGGTCGACCTCATCCATTTAAATAAAATGAGTATAAATTAAATAGCCATAGGCTATCATTTAATTTATTACAACTTAATGTGATCGCTATCATGTATGAAAAATGTGGTAGCATAGACAAGGCAGTGGACTATTTGAAAAAAGCTTCAAAGAAATGTGGTCTCATAGAATTCAATGACAAACAAATGCAATTGACAACTGCTCATAGTTTTTAGTTATGCAATGTGAAGTAATTGCATAACTGCTTAGGTTGACTTTGTAAGAACTATATTGTAATTGAAAAATTTTCATCTATGAACATCTAGTTGTTAGTTATGCAATGTGAATTAATGATTTGAGTTTGAAAGATGTGTAATGCAATGTAATCAATGATATAAATATAAAATACATAATATAACCATTCAGTTTTAAGCTATTGTACATTGATATTTAACCATTGCTCAAGATAAAATTTTCAAAGAGTTTAATCATGCACATGAGGAACAAATTAAATTTTGATTGTCAACTTCTATATATCAAATTATCCAATAATCAAGTGTATGTCCATATACAAAAATGGCATCGACAGCCAACTCAAACAAAGTTTTACAAAATGTGGCATATGCCATCTCAATATGTATTCAAAATTTACATGCCAAAATGTCTATCTCATCCTAAACTACTGGTGGATCATCAAAATGGAGCCTCTTTGAAGCACTCGTTGGCTCTGAAGGTAGCTGCACAAAGAAAAATTCAAACCACAATTGAGATTAGTTATACTATATAATTTAAAATCGAATAATTAACATCAAAATCAATATACATTGAATTTTAATTGAACTCTAAAATTGAAATCTTGATTACCTGAAATATACGTCTCTTCAAAGGGTTAGGAGTCTTAGAATATACCAAATCAACTTTTGAAATGCCAATCTATATATGTGAACAAAAACATAAAATTGATCCAAGTTAGCATACGATTATTGGTAATAGGAACTTATTTACCAAACACAAAATAAAATAAGCACATACCTCTTGAGGTTGATCTTTTTCTTTATCTCCTTCAGGTGTTTTGACACCTCCTCCTTGAGGTAAATCAACACCTACTCTTTGAGGTGTTCTAATAACTACTCCTTTAGGTGGTGTGTCCCTTGTCATCATATCTGTATAGCTCATAATTGCTTATACATAAAATTTACAAGTACATATGAAACTACCAATCTATGTCGACGTATGTATAATAAATATAAGATCTTGAAAATATTAATTCAATCCAATTTGAGTTCAATTACCTTCCCCTTATCTAGATATGCACCTCCATAGTCTGGATGATGCTGCACCTCACTCGCACTAGGTATTTCCTACAGGAGAAAAACAAGATAAACATATAAGTTATTATATAATTTCATTAATGACAAGCAAGTATATAATATAAAATGTAAACAAGTGAGTGCAAAAATATATACTACGTGTGTGTCCAAACCAAATGAAATGGCCCTAAGGGTGCTATCAGTCACCCGTGTGAGCTCCTCCTCAGACATCAAATGTTAAATAGACCATGTAAATAAATATTAGTACTTGATACTATATCTTATTAATATTCATTTAAAAACAAATGCAAGTTATGAAATTACAACTTAAATCTTACCTGTGTCACTATTCCAGCATCTCCCTCTCTAGTAGGAGAGGACTTTGTAGGGTGCACTCCACTCCCCTGCGACTGATCTATAATGTCCACATCATGGAGGTCATAATCAGAAGTGTCCAAGGGATGCTCAGTGGGTTGTACAAGAGGACCCAAGCATATCTAGCAGCACATAGTGCAAGTATGTGCCACACAAATATGTGGACCTAAGGAGGATGATGCAACAGCACTCGAGCCTTCGCCAACATCACCAAAATGTGGCTGAGCTACTGTAGAAGCATGCACAACCATATGACCACTCAAAGAGTGAATAGCCTGAATAGTCTGTGTGGATGCATCCTGGATAATCTTTGGATGATATATTGGAGGTGGTGGAGGAAGGGGAAAATTTGGGCATGAGACTACTCTAACTGCCTCTGGTCTATCCTGGGGCATACCTCCATCGATGCCCTGGAAGGGTTTAATGTCAAAGTAATTGACATGATGCCCTAACACAAACTCAACATATAATTTTTCAATAAAGTAAAATGGTATGTCAGAATTATTGTTCGATGGTTTATCAAAAACCATACACCAACGATCCCAAAATTTAGCTACAATGTCCCTATGCATGCACCATTTTATGGAAAGTTTTGTTTTATTAACATTCACTGGAAAATTGGTGTGAAGGTCAATGAATTATGAGGCTATTTGGGCTTTGGTTATTTGGAGATCTTTCACATCATCGTAAGACAATCCACATCGATAATATTCCCTCATGTCTTCTCGCCACGAATAAAATGAATTATGTTGGGTGGAGAGGGTTTCTATATTTTTAATTATTTCCTTCAATGTGTTTGTCATATCTCTCAAACGAGGCATTGTCTGATAAATTTCACAAATGCCCCTCAATTGCCCCAATTTTTCACCAATTAAGTCTTCAATTGGTGGCTGTGGAGGTGGTGGAGCATTTGGCTGCGGAGGGGGTTGAGCGTTTGGAATTTGTGGATTTGCATTTGCATCCATAATACCTTATTAAAGTTAAAAACTAATTAAACTAATTGAAATTACACAATATAAATGAAATTATTGTAAAAAATCCCTAGTTTTTAATAAAAATCCCAAAAAAACCATACTTTTTCACAAAAATCAATAACAAACTCTTATTTTTGATAAAAATACATCAACAACACTAATTTTTAATCAAGATCCATTTCAAAACATTAATTTTTAATAAAAAATCAATAGAAAACCCATTTTTTGAATTTTTTTTAATAAATCCTACTTAAACTTAAGAAAAGCTATTTGAAAAATCGATTACAAGATTGAAAAAACCAAATACATACCTTTGAAATCAGATATCTGATCAAACCAGATATCAGATTTGGGTTTTTCCTTTTGCGCCCGCGTCAAACTGTGAGAAATGAAGTTGAATTAGTCGGCTGTTTTTTTATATACTGTTTCCCAAAATAAGATAACCGATTTGTGGAAACTAGGTTTGGTTTTTGGTTCGGGTAAATGTACTGACACCTGAACCTAGAAAATTTAACTCAGCATTTTCCACGTTTTTGAGTCAATCCAAAACATGATTTTTTCTCATTGCCACTTTTTGGCCCATCATGATCCTGTAAATACCCTTATACCATATTGACATAGTCTTTTATCGAGTGCAACATATTTTTTGCAAAAAATATTAAAAAATTAATTATTTTTTCTTGGCAAGATAATCAACCTTATATTTTGGCATTGATAACCTAATTTTAGTAAAAATAAAAAGTAAAATATAAATAATAATTAAACTAGCAAACATATGTATTTTTTAAAGCTACACTTATAGATCTACAAAAGAGTACTTTTATATTTTTTAAAACTTTATTTATATGAGTAGGAATTGTTAAAACATAAATATTTTTTATTTTTTTACTTTTTTAGTAAATTGGTCTCAAATTGGTGCTACACATGCATTTAGTGAATATTTTTAGTTGGAAAAGTTGTGACCATATCTAACCTAACTAGAATGAATATGACTAGACAATATGTTTGACTAAAATTGATTTTTAGTTAGAAATATTTAAATTCACTTGTACAGACAAGTTGGCCAAAAGTGTAACACATATTTGTACTTTTACCCTCACCCCATTAAGGGAGATTGTTTATGCAAGTGGAAAATTTGAGAGTTGTACAAAGTTAAGTGTGGGAGTTTGATGGAAGAAAAGAAGAGAGAAAAAAAAATATTTGTCTGGAAGGAATTAATGGTGAAGAGAGCGTCCACATCCTTCCCACAAGTAAGCATTATTTCCATAGACAGTACATTGATTGATGGATTCTATGTCAAAACAATTGCCCCATCTGCATAGTTATCATTTTCTAGTCATCATGAAATTTTGAATCAAAATAATTTTACTGATTCACTTGTGTATATTAGTTTTTACTTTGGAAATGTTGAAATTAAAATATATATTGGAAAGCTATATATTGAACACCTAGAAAGCTATATATTGAATACCTGGAATACTGAGGGGGGGGGGGGTGGTGGTGAATCGGTATCCTTTTGAACCAATTAAATATTTAACCATTCAACTCATAACATATTCAATTGTAGTAATGAAGGAAAGAATGAAAAAATCCAATAGCATCACATAGTACATGAACACTATGGTGGCCTTATCCACTTCATCAAACTCATTATAAAGTGTTGCAGTTTCTACTAACATATCATTTTGTACAATGCCATTAAAAAGTGCATCAAATCTCATTGAACTATGGGCTCTTACCAGGTTCTTTTTCTTTTGCTTCTTCTTTTCTTCTAGTGTCCTCTTTTGCTTGATTCTCCTTTATTTTCTTGCATATGAATAATAAATTATTTCTTATCCTCTTCCACTTATTCCTCACTATCTATGTAAATGATATTAAACTTCTTCCTTTTTGCACCTGCGTCACCTTTTCTCTTCTAGACCAACTGGGGCCCTTCTTTTTCCTCTTCATCCTGAACATTGAAACCCAGATACTATTCTCATGTAGCTTTGGTCATAACCCTTCTCCTCATGAAGCCAAACTATTGTGCTACTAGAGTATCCTTTTCTTTCTCAAGTCTCTTTGCTTGTTTTACCAAAGAGGACTTCTCCTTCATTAGAGCACTAGTTTTCTTTGTAGGAGAACTAGTCTCCTTCCTCTTAGTTCCACTTGGTGAGGAGTAGTCTCAAAGGACTTTTGAGCACCTAGAGGAGTGGTAGCTGCTCTACCCGATATCCTCACACTTGATGAGCTTCTTGAAGCTCCTAATTTAGCCTTAGCCACCTCAACCTATTCTGGTGTGAGGCCCATTTCCTTTACAAACATTGTGGTCATCTTATCCACAATCTTCTTTATTTGATATTGTCTTTAGTCTAGATGGACCTCCATTGATTTTTCTTCATAAGTCCCATATCTTCCTTTTATGGTATCCTTAGGATTTCTCAACATATAATGCTTAGGTGCCATGATCTCATTCTCAGTAATCTCATATCCCAATTTTGAGATCCACTCTATTCTTAGCTTTAATGATTATATGATGTGTTCATCTTTGGAAACTAGGAAGATGATATCCTTCTTATATAAATCTCAACCATCTTTCGAGGAATTATCTCCCTCTCTTGTATCCTCTTTCAAAAAAATACAAAGAATTCCACAAGGGCATATTCATGTGACTTTGCATCTCCCAGACCTCTTAAGAAGTCTTTGATTTGATGAGCAACATGTCTCCCTTTCAACCAAACAAAACTCTTCATTCCAAGGAGTTCTTTCAAAAAGTAAAACAAGAAACACACAACTAGAGTTACATACTTAAAGGGATACTTGGTATCCTTTGTTTTCTACAAGTTATCCATGAGTTGTTGCCTTAGTAACTCACATAGATCATAATTCACTCCCTTATCCACCATCTCATAAGTAGTGTTAATGGTGGTGGTAGATATAGAGCTCTCCCTGTTGGAGAAATGCAACTTGTAACCTATCATCATGGAGGCATACTTCATAGTAGTATTCCTTATGTCTTTATTGGTAAAATCCCTCCTGTCATAATTTTTTCCTATTTTCTCCACTATAATATCATTCTTAATAGATTTGAGTACTAGAATGGGTTTGGTGGCACACAACCCTATAACTTCCCTAATTACCACATTTATGATCAGTCTGGGCATATCCATCTATACAAACTTATCATGTATGTGGCTCAAAGCAATCCTTACCCAAGCATATTCAATGAAAAAGTTAGGAAACCCTTGCTAGACGTCAATCCCCTTCGCAACCAGATTTTGATATTCTAGCTTCAACACCAAGCCCTCACCAGTGAGATCATTTATCCACACATCTCTTAGTTTGGAGTGATCATACTCTTCAATATTTTTTTTGAATATATATTCTTATGTCCTCTATGTGTAGGACTCCATACGAAACCCTTGAGAAAGCACCTTCTGGATCGACCTTGGTGGATTTGTCAGTATGCTTCTTAAATTTAGGTTGTGGTCACTCAAACACATTCACAACCCTTTTTGTAGCCAATGCACAAGTATCTAAACAAATTTAAAATATTTTTTTGAAAAATTGGGGCGAAGGATTCGGTAAATACCTTTCACTTCGATTTTCTAACTAGCGCTTGCACGCACCAAGACTCAATCACTTTGATTGCACTGCTTTTATCTTCGTCTTCTCTTCTTCTCTTGAAAAATTATTTGAAAATGAATTTTCATTAAGTGTAATCACTTATAAACCTTTTGTCGTGACCTAATTCACATTGAATACTCAAACTAAAAATTTAGTAAAAATCCTAACTATTTGCATAGTCAACTTAAAATTCTCTACAATCTTCCACATGATGATATTTTTTACCAAAAGTTTCTCCAATAGATCAAACATATTGACCTACACCACATATCCTCGTGTTGAAGGACCAACACCATTTTCTTTGGTGGGGGATGAAAGATTTCATTAAAGCTCCCCTTGAGCGAAAGCTCTCAACTTAGTTTTGGAGGAAAAATGTATAATGGATGTTGGTATAGATTCATCCTTAACCTCGATATCTTCTTTCTTTCTCCAGATCTTGTCCATCTCCTTCTTTGTCTCTTATAGATCAATATTTTTTACTAGATCATTCTTCTTTATCAGATTATCCTTCTTCATATTTATGCTTTTTCAAAACATAGAAATGTGTCCAGTCCTATTGTAATTATAGCATATAACATTATTTTGACCAATTTTATTTCCATTAATTATAGATCTGCGTTGATTAGCTTATGCCCAAATCCATTACATGTATAACAGTAGCCAATGAAATATTGAACCATTCTACCATTGTTATAATCATTCATCATTTGAATTTTGCATTCACTAGCTCTATGACCAAATCTCTTGCATGCAAAACATTGATTGGGAAAATATAAAACATTATGATTCATTTTTCTTCTATATTCCATAGCCTTATGTCCAAATATATTGCAGGAATAATAAAAACCATTAAAATATGAGTACCTTTGTGCATTTGGTTGTCTGGCCGGTGGTCTTCTAGCTTCATTCCTTTGATTTTGAATCTTCTTGCCATTGTTGCTCTTTTCTTTAGTCTTTTCTCTAGGCTAGCTTGTTGTCTTTGAGCCTTCTCCTATCTCAAACCCTAATCCTTATTTATCTTTGAAACCTTTCTAATTTGCAGTCATTTCATCAAGCTTTCTAGAACTCATCTTGAATTTTTCTTCATGACTTTTTTTTTCCAGATCTGATCTCAAATTCACAACTTCTTGTTCAAGCCTTGTGCATTCTTCAAATTTAATTTTCACCATTGCATTCAAGCATTCTTCAACTCTTTTTATTTCTTCAACTTGCACCTTCAGTTCAGTGATAATTTCATTTTCCTGTTTCAACAGTTCACTAACCTCCTTATACCTTTCTCTGAATTTCTTGATTTGTTCTCTCAACTTTCTGATGCATTCATCTACTTCTTTGACATTTTATTTCAGATCATTGTTTTCACCTTCAATTCTTTCCAAATCTTCAAGATAAAATTTGACTTCTCCATTTATGTCAAATATACAATCTTCTTTTGTAGATCCAATAGTAGGAATCTCTTCCAAAGGAATAGGTGATATTCTAACAACCATGTTTTCAACCTCCAAGATCTTCCCCAAAGTGGTTAAGATTCTTCCAAGGAACCAAGCTCTGATACCAATTGTTGAACACCCAGAATACTAAGAGAGGGGGTGAATCAATATCCTTTTGAACCGATTAAATATTTAACCATTCAACTCATAACATATTCAATTACAATAATGAAGGAAAGCATGAAAAAATACAACATCACATAGCACATGAACACCAAGGTCTTTATGTGGAAAACCCAAAATGGGAAAAACCAAAATGAGGATTAGCTCACAATATATTATAACCGATTATAGTATATTACAAAAGTTCTCATTGTAGGTGGATTCACTATCCAAGTGGGCTCACTACCCACTAAGAAATAAAAAAGATAGAAGAGATTGTGCTTGACAACCAGATTTGAACTATTACAATTGCATCTATCATATACAGGAGATACAGTTCCAATGAAGCTCAAAATACAAATTCAAAAGTCTTCATACTGATCTAAATTAACACTCTGCTCTGATCTGCATTCACACAATTCAAATCCACTACTCTTATCACACATGTTTGTAGTGTAGGAAAAAGTATCCCTTTTTCACACTTAATTTGGGAATTAATAATATTAAAATGAACTAAATTATGCCTTAATTTAGTGTTGTAATATGTATTTTACATATTCACATTAAGTTTAGGGACTTTTAAATAAAATGGACTTAATTGTGCCTTATTTATGGTGTTGTAAGGTGTACCTTTACACCTTCACACTAATCTAGGGCTTTATTGATTAATTGAGGTTAATTATGCCTTAATTGGCCCCTTTAATTCAAATCCAAGCCTAATTAATTATAATTTTCTAAGGGTAAAACCTGGCATTCATCAATTCCATAATATAACACTTAACATTGGAGAATGTATGTCATAGGTAGGTGACCTATGACCCATTTTCCCAAGGGCGAATGGGTCCTCACATACGCCTAGGACCTAAATTTCAAATATGTTTTTGGCAATATTTCAATGATTTCAAATGTGTATTCACATGTCGGCTTGTGTTATTTGAATTTCATGAATTTATGTTAACATATGTATAAATAAGAGGTCATTTCACTATGTTTCATCCTAGAAAATCTAAGTCTTCAAGCATTCTAGAAAATTTATGAGAAAGTGTGATCAAGAGAATTTCAAGAGTATTTCAAGGCATTCAAGAGTAGATTTAAAAAATATTATTGCAACAATCAAGATTCCATTATCATGTCAAATATTTCTTGCATCATACATGTTATTTGAGCTAATATGTTGATGTAGTGTTCACAATCCATTCAAGCATATCAAAGGCATTGTTTCAAGTCAATTTTCATGATCAATATCCACATGGACATTGAAGCCATTTCATGCAAGTTGCATATCCATATTCCAAGGTTCAAACAAGGATTGGGTGAGTTGTGACATTTCATTTTTTCATTCATTAGTCCTTCATGGAAGTTAATTTCATTACAAGGTTTAATTACCAAAACAAGGTTTGACCAAGGAAAACCCCAATTCACCAAAAAAACAACATTTTTGTCTCTTGATGTGTGTTTTTATATTTTAGGTGAAATATATATTGAAGAGAAAAATTGCAAAGTTGTCAAAGTTGTCATTATTCTTGCAATTTCACAGAAATTGACCTACAAAATTTATTTCTGGCTTTTCAACTGCGAGCTTTAAGAATCTAGGAGTGTAGACACAACAAAACAAAACCCAAAAAAATATTTTTAGGAGCCCTAGACAAGACCCATTTTCCATAGGGCGAATGAGTCCTCTACTTTGAAAAGACACTTTTGGTGATTGGTACATGTCACTTTCCCATTCTTAGATCTGTAATTTGACTGTTGGTTCCATCAGAATTGAGCTTAATCTTCTAGATTCACTTTATAGCTTGCATTTTGGGTTTGATTTTCTATTTTTAATCTGTCTCCCTAAAGTTTTACTTGACTCATACCCCCATCCTTGAATAAAAGGGAAATTTGCATATTCACACCTTTATTTGACTCACCTTTTCGTTGATAGTCATTTCATTGTTTGGATTTCATTTGTTGAATGAAATAGTGGATAATAGGTCTCTTGGCTTATCATATTTGGTGAACCCCACATTTACAAACCCCATAACCTATTTTTCCACAATTTCATTTTGGTGAACCTGAGTTTGATCATTGTAATTTTCTAATTTTGAAGTCCATTTGCACCCTATATTTAGATCTTACATTCATTTGTATTTCATTGCATTGAATTGAGTCTCATTTAGGGTGTTTAGTTTGCATTTAACTTTGCATTTCATTTAAGGGTTTTAGGATTGCTTCTTTTCACTCTTTAAATCTAAAAAAGAAAAAAAATAGTCATTTTGTGAGTCCTTTATATAGCATTACATCATATTCATTTTCATTTCAAAATTAAAACAAAATTACACATCAAATTAGGTCTCCTAGTTTTTAATTTTATCATATTTTTCACTTACATTCAATATTAAATTCATAGAAAATCAAACTGTAACTTGTTTCTGATTAGAATCTGGAAACCACTGAAATCATCTTAAAAATTTGTAAAAAAATTAAAAAACCCTAACTTAGGACCCATTCACCCTAGGGTGAATGAGTCCTTGATCAGGGTCATTTCCTAATTTTCTAGGCATTAAAACATTTGTTTTTTCATTTCATTTTGTTGTTTTTAGTTTTCTATTTTAGTTTACAGATTTTTTGTTAAGTGAAATTGATCATATTTAGCTTAATTTGATAAATTTAGTGCATTATGTGATTTCAAAATTGCATTTATAAGACTTCATTTTTAGGTTTTTGCATTGTGTAATCAGAAAATTACCTTGTTTAGAATCTAAAAATTGCATATTGCATTCTAGGTCATTGCATTGCACTTTACCCTCTTTCCATTTTGGGTGTGTACACTAAGTTTGTGAAACTTGTATGAGCTTTACAACTTGGTGTCCTATTAACAATACTATTGTGAAACATAGTTCAAGAATCATGTCATCTTGTGATACACCATTTACCATGGATCTTGGGTTTTCTAACTCTTTTACTAATAGTGTTGATAATCAACCCTCTATGGATCCTAGTCGTCACACCTCATTTTCAATGACTTCCATAACTACAATGAATGTGCATGATGTTGCTCATATCCTGAAAGAAAACATAAGAAGAATGGATGAGGACATAGAAAAGTTGCAAGACTTTGTGAATACTGAAAACATTGATAGTAGTCTCATTCCTACTTAGATAATCTAAGGAAAATGCTTGAATTTGGACATGAAATAGAGATTATGCAAAGTCTAGGTCATCTTGTTAATAAGAACATCCCTACCATGAATAGTTGTGCTCAAGATTTGGGGAACACTCAAAGCCAACATGGAAATTTAATTCCTCCTTCCACAACCCTCATCTCTATTCCTATATATACTAGTACTCATGTTACCACAATCATTCAGCCTACTAGCAATGTCAACACTTCCTTAGGCATTTCCACTAGGAATCCTTCTAGCTTTGTGCATTCAAATCTCATATCTCCTCAACCATCTCCCTTACAAGCCTACAATTCACTTTCCCTCCACAAACATACATTACTTCACCTTATTCCTCTCCATGTCATAATACAAAGAATGATCCCATCCTTAACATAATTTTGTAAAACATGTCATCCCTTCAACAACAAATCGGCACCTTAAACCAAAACAACTATGGACAACCTTCACAATACATAAAAACTAATCCCTTATCTTTGGAGATATTGAGAACACAAATGCCACAAGGTTTAGAGGTTCGTAGGTTTGATAAATATGGTGGGAAAGGAGATCTTGTTAGCCATGTTTCCGCTTACACCACCCTATGTAGTGAATTCATTTTTGAAGATAAACTATTGGGTAAGATATTTCCTAGATCCTTGAAAGATATTGCTTTAGAGTGGTTTTTCTCCTTATGAAATAATTCAATTCATTCATTCAATAAACTTATTGATGCCTTTTACAACCATTTTTAAATTCACATGGGTTCCAAAATAACCCTAGCTAATCTAAAGACATGTAAACAAAAGGATGATGTGAAAGTCACTGCTTTCATAGCATGATATCAAATTCTTTATTCACAAATAAACATTAAGATTCTTGATGTCGACCTTCAAAGAATGTTTATTTCCAATTTGTAAGACAAAATTCAAACAAAGCTTGAGATGATGAGATTTCCCTCCTTCACACAATTGTGCACAACCCTTCATGATTACAAAAATTTGGTTAGTAGTTGTGAAGTGAAAAATCCCTCTAACCATCCTCAAAATTCTGAATCTACACCTCAAAACAACTATCAAATTTTCAAGAGACAAAATAAGGGCTTCCTCCAACTTAATCCCCCTCAATCCAATCAAAATGTTAACACCCAAGTGCCTGCTATAAAAATGACAAAACCATATGCCTTTGCAGATAGAAATAGAAAGTTTACACCTCTACCTAATACCCTTCATAATACCATGTTACAACTCTTAGAGAATAATTTGATCTCCTTACCTCCTATTAGAGATCCTGATCCTACTAAGCCTTTACCTCATAACTATAGACCAAATTCCTATTGTCATTTCCATCGACAAAATGGGCATGATACGAAACATTGTAAGTGTCTTAAAAATCTTGTGCAAGACCTCATTTATTCTAATCATATCCTAATTGGAGGTGTGAATGATCAAGGTAATAAGTTTGTAGCTCCTCCTAATAAAAATTTGAAAATCTTCACCAATCCTATGCCTAATCATAACATATCCTTTGTCAAAGCTAGTGAACCAAAGAATAATGTGCTGAATGTTGACACAAATGATGAAAACATGAATACCCACCTTATAGGTAATGTGATTGCATTTATTGATGCTAAGCCTCGTAAGGGCCTAACCAAGAAGCCACTTGTTATTGATTTCTCACAAAAAGACATACTTAAACATGCATTTGACGGTCCTCTTTACATAGCGGGAAGAATCAATGACAATCCTACTAATGGGATATTAATTGATCTCGTTTGTGTAGAGAACATGATCACTAAAGAATTCCTATTTGTGCATGAACTCTATCAAGATACATATGACAAACTGAAAGAATGGATCAAAACACATAATGGTTTTTCTTGCCCTACGATTGGCTCAATAAATATCCCTCTAAAGGTTGGACCGAAAAATATTAAATGTCTCATTCACCATCATCTTGTCGTTAGACCAATTTCATGTGAAGTTAGGCTATCCATGGCTGCGCTCCATGAATGTCATCTCTTCGGTTGTGCACAAGTGCTTAAAGTTTCCATTTGGCAATAAGATATTTATAGTACATCATAGTGGATTTAATCATGTGTCTTATCATAGGAACTTCTCATTGGATTTCTTTTGGCTTGAGCCTATTGAACCTATTAGACCCCATAAAGACTTCTTTTTCAAATCTTATTAGAAGTTTAAGGAAAATCATATAGTAGAATTTGTTGGGGATGAAACAGGTCATCTTAGAACGAAACATCTAAGAACAGTAGTTCCTTCGTGACTTTAATGTCTTCAAATCACCTCAAAGACACAAAATACTATGCCATAAAGTAGAAACAGGCACAATTGTTTTCCCCCATTAACCCTTCTGAGAAAAGCACATGTAGACAAATAATTGATTCAACACATACACAGATTCAAAATTCACAGAATCTAACAACATGGAAGACAAGCTAATGAACACACAGATTTACGTGGAGAAAACCCTTTTGGGTAAAAAACCCCACCCTCCAAAAGATCCAGCCATTGTATTATTCAACAACAAACAGAGTTACAATACAATCTCAGGCTCATAGCCTTTACAAGAGTTACATCTTGTTTCATCTTGAGAAAAAAGAAACATCATAGATCTGAATCCTCTCACTATTACAATTTCCTCACATGACATACAATGCAGATACATTTCATGTCATCAACCCACTCGATTAGCCAACCTTTTGGCTAGCACAGCCTCACGGCCTCTTAGGTTAACATCTTCTCAGTTCTGTGTGTCTGAGTGTTCATGGTTACAATGCTCAGAGCATACCGTTCGAATACACACTCTCTACCTTGCTTGATTTGATCTCACATCATGATCAACCTCTCTCTTGTCTGACCAACAAATATCATGGCATTTAATTACCCCACTAACCAACTTCCATCATTGTTTGGCGACACCATCTTGCAGCACGCATCGAGCCACCCAATAATGTAACGGTTACCAGACCTGCCTCTGTATTTAATCGCCACCAAAGAAATAAAGCTTTCAGCCAATCATTGTTGATTTACAACAGCGATGTAAAATCAACGAATGAGATCGCACCACGTGCCATTATGACATTCTTTCATCACTTTGACTATTGAAATGGTCAACTGTGTCCCGATCAACTCCTACCGAGCTACCACGGTATGGCCTAACAACCACCGCAGTATGGTGATAACCGTCTGATCGTCAGACCACTAGATTCCACCAAGACACTTGTACACATCTTGTGCAATTTTGAGGAATCAAAAAAGAATCTACAATATTCCCATAGAGACTTCCAAAACAACAACACATGTTCGGAGCCTACACACTTCGCATACCGCCAAGTGTGAAACACTCAAATGATTCTGCTTGGTTAACAAGAGTTTGTCGGTACTCACCTCAACTGAGCGCGAAATAGAATGAGCACCATTGGATTAGTCAAATCTCAACAGTAGATCAAGATTCCCATTCATTGGTACACTATGCTATGATCCCCACCAAGTCACTTCCATCTGTCATCGGCCCATCGGCGTAGCCTGATGAAAGGTTCCACTGATGACCCCAAGTCACACCGACACAACGTTTATCACATATTGGCATATCGGTGAGACACCAGATTGTCAGTCACCGATATGTGATCATTCTACCGATGAAGCTAAGGTCCATCATTCTCCCATCAAAGGGAAAGAAGGACTCCATGGTATGGAGGGTAAATTCATCAATTTCTTAACAAAGATTCAAGCCAAGAAAGTTGAGGCACATTTTCCAAAAAGCTCCCACTTGACGAAGACTTACTGGCTTCCTTCAGACTCGAACTCAAGAAACTAACACAATGCTTATGTGCTCCAAATAAGACACCACCACTCAATCGTACTCACTAGCCATATACAAGCAACACTGCAACAACTTCAAAACTCTCAATCGTGAACACATTCATGAAGTCATTCTCCAGAAACAAGACATAACATCAGCTAGAACATCAACCAGAAAACTGACTGCAACCATCAAAATGATCAAACCCACGTGACTAAAACTAGCACCCACAACTCGTGCTATTCCATCCAATCACCCATACCTTCAAGGTATCCACATTAGTAAATTCATGCTAGCAACACAACCAACCCATCAACCGTAGATACAAGCACCATGTGCCAACTAGTCAAAGAAGAACAAACACATACAAGTACTCCCACTACATGGGTAATGCCAAATCTGAAAGATCAGTGACATAACAAGTCTACCAATCACAACACATAGAAAAACATAACCATGTAGTACCAAGTAATATCCACAATGAAGTGTATAACTTGCAACCATCTGCTACATGAACCATTTCTCTCAATAGTCTTCCATTGTTCTTCCAAGTTCTTCACACCCAATGTAGGATGAAAACAAACTTCTAGGAAGGCAACTGTTGTGCATGTTTTGCACACACGCCTCGTTCGAAATGGGGACCCTCTCTTTCTTTTTACCTTGTCGGGTCATTTTGTTGCTGCCTCATTTCGCATGCCCCTCATTTTGTCTACTCCTCATTTTGGTGTCCTAGTTTGTCAACGTGCCCTTCAAAGTCTCATTTTTGGTTGACCATATTTTGCCCCTAAAATAAAATATTGCTAAGTCTTGGGTTTTTCAGGCTTTATCTCCCCGCTCGCTTGATTCGCTTTTTCCTTCTTTTTTGACTTTGGGGACAAGTTTCCCATGGATTTGGTATGTTTTTGTGGTACCTAAGTGAACTGCCAAAGTTTTGTTAAGTTTCGAGAAATTGCAAAATTTTCATTTTGGGAGTCCATCCCTCCACCACCGTCCAGGAACTTCGTCCGTCCCCGGCCATTCCGAAACCCGACCCCTCCGTCGCCATTTCCAGAATGCCATCTTTGTTTTTCCATTTTTGACATCCGTTTGCCTTCAGCATTCCAGCTTCCAGAGCCCAGCACCTCTGTCGCTGTTTCTAGGAGTCTGTCCCTCCGCCGCCATCCTGTAACTTTGTTCGTCTCTGGTCGTTCTGGAACCTAGCCCCTCCATGGTTGTTTCTGATATGTCATCTCCCTTTTTCCATTTTGGACATCCGTCCACCTCTGACATTCTGGCTTCCAGAGCCCAGCCCCTCCATTGTCGTTTTCAGGAGTCCGTCCCTCTACCGCCGTCCGGGAACTTCGTCCATCCCCGGCCGTTTTGGAACCGGACCCCTCCGTGGCCGTTTCCAGCATGTTGTCTCTCTTTTGCCATTTTGGACATCTGTCTGCCTCTGACATTCTGACTTTTGGAGCCTGGCCCCTTCATGGCCGTTTTCAGGAGTCCATCCCTCTGTCGTCATCCAGGAACTTCATCCATCCCTGGTCATTCCCGAACCTGGCCCCTCTATGGCCGTTTCTGGAATGTCGTCTCCCTTTTTTCATTTTGGACATTCGTCTGCCTCCGACATTTCGGCTTCTGAAGCCCGGCCCCTCCATGGCCGTTTTAGAAACTCCGTCCCTCTGTCGATGTCTGTGAACTTCGTCTGCCCTTGGCCATTCTGAAACATGACCCCCCCGTGGCTATTTCCGGAATGTCGTCTCCCTTTTGTCGTTTTGGACATCCATCCACCTTCGGCATTCCGGCTTCCAAAGCCCGGCCCCTCTGTGGCCGTTTCCAGAACTCCGTCCCTCTGCCACCGTCTGGGAACTTCGTCTGTCCCTGTCTATTCCGAAACCCGGCCCCTCCGTGGCCATTTCCGGAATGTTTTCTCCCTTTTGCCATTTTGGACATCCGTTTGCCTCCGGCATTCTAGCTTCCGGAGCCCGGCCCCTCCATGGCCATTTCTGGAACTCCGTCCCTCTGCCGTCGTCTAGGAACTTCGTTCATCCTTGGTCGTTCTGAAAGCCGACCCCTCTGTGGCCGTTTCTAGAACTTTGTCCCTCTGCCGCTGTCTGGAAACTTCGTTCACCCCTGGCTGTTCTGGAGCTCGACACCTCCATGGCCTCCCAATTTGGAAATGAACTTTGACCCAGATACTCAAATTGCATCCTCTCCTACATGAACTTTTCAAATTTCAAATTTGAAGTTAGGAGATACCATCTGGGGCCTAGACTATCCGTCACCCTTTCAAAACGACATTTCAGCCTCTCGTTTCTGGAACATCCAAAGACTCTCCCAATTTGGAAACGAACTTCGACCCAGATGCTAAAATTGCATCCTTTCCTACATGGCACATTCAAATTCCAAATTTTCAGTCGGGAGATACCATATGGGTCGCCTTGCCCTGTTCGCCGTTTCAAAACAACATTTCAGCCTCTCGATCTCGGAACATTCAAACGCCCTCCAGTAAACTGCTAATGGAAATTCCCACTGAATATTGTGATATTTGGATGATGCATGGGTGAATCTAATAAGGATTTTGCAAGATTTGATTAACATTTTCCTTGATTTGTGTATGAAATCACTTACGACACTTCATTTATGCAGATTTCAAGAAGCCTACCATGGGTCCGTCAGGAGAGCCATTGAGAAAGTTGAACAAGAAAGAGCATGTGGCTCCTATCACCATTCATTTTATGTCCACCTCTCCTCATGGTGCACATCAATAGAGATGGCATCAGAAGAGGGCCTATGCCAAGGAAATCAATGACAAAATGCAAAGGGGGTTGTCCTACTTTTCACTAGATGATGATGATCTTTGAGGGTTGTCTGCTCGAATCAGGGGCAACCAATCCATTGATGCCAATCATCGACAAACCCATTTGATCCAATGAATAATGTTGCAAGTCCATTAGAAAGAAGGCAAATTTCAGTTATTTTCAGCTACAGTAAAAGGGAAATCAACTAGAAGACAAAATTGCTACAATACCTTAGCACTAGAGGACAAAATAGGGAAAAGACAAAGATGTATTTTAAATTGCTGAATATTGTGGGGTAGGTGAATCCCTAATGTAATTGAATCTGAGCCACACAATGTAACTCAATCATAGCCATTCATTTGGGTTTTGGAAAACTATAAATAAGGGTCTCCCCCTCATTTGTAAGGGGTTGGAGAGCTGTTGTAAAAACATTTTGCAACAATAGAAAGAAACATTGCATGATCTATGGGTGTTACTTTTGAGTTTTCTCATTATGTCTGCATGGTTCTACCTTCCAAGTTAGTTTTAGTTGTTAGTTTTTTGAATGGAAGTGATGATGGTGTTTGTTGTTATAGTATTTGATGAGGTTTCAGCCCACACTTTTGGCACTTGTTGATGACAAGCTGCTGTGAAAAGTTAGCCCAGGCTTCTTTATTTGATTGTTGCAACTTAGTTCACTTCCATGTTCATGATGTGTGTATGCAAATTGAAAATCTAAAGTCCTTAGAAGATTGTATTGGTTTTGTGTAATTGTAGGATCCTCTTAGCCAAGCAAAACCGAGTTTAGGGAGTTTGTCTACTGTAGCAACCTCCATTATCACTTTTCATTCATAGTTTCAGATCGAGGAACCTTCTCTCTTCCTGCCCTTTTTCCTTTTTTTTTAATAAGTAACCTTAGGCAAGGTTCATTTCACATTATAAAGCTAAATCTGATGTTGAAATGGAGTTCTAGACTGTTGTTTGAAGTTGCAGAAAATGCTCAACAATTCTCCCATCTTAAGAACTCCATTTGCAGATCCAACTTCCCCACTTTGTAACTCATCTGTAAGTCCACCTTGTGATTCTAGAAAATCACATAAATGAACTGAGATATTCCAAGCACTGTCAAGACCTGACATCCGATAGACCTTGGGATAGTGTTCTGCAATTTGATTGTGAAAGATTGTCTTTCAAGAGAGGTGATCCACCTATGCATTACCTGTGTTGAGAAGTGCATAAAAACACCATCAACAGAGTGGTGCTAGAAGTAGGGCAAAACAAATACATTGCTTCATTCATCTCACACCCTTCTCCTCCTAATGCCCATCAATAGAAGTGGCCCTAGAAGGAGGGCATGACATGTTGATGCTACAAAGCTGATTGTTGGATGTTGAAAAGAGCACTTTCAAGAAGAAATATGAGATAAGGAGATCTCTTTTAACGCAAAAACTTGAAATCAAAATTTTTTGAGGGCAAATGAGGCTGAGTTGAAATGGAGCAGCATGTGCAAATCAACATCACTTAGCTACATATAGATTTAAATAGAAGATTGAAGATACCATTGCAGCAATTTGCATTGGTAGATAAGTGTAGGATCCATGGCACTTGCAGGCATAATAAATTGGAGTTTCTAACCTTCTTGAGAAGAATTGAAAGAATCTTGGATGGAGAAGTTCCCTTTTGGGAAATCTATCAGCCTTTAGCCCTTGCAGACCTAGAGGAAGAATTGACAACCATGGAAACCAAGGCATTTGAAGGGCTGATCCAAGAATATTTGGGCAGCAAAGATAGACTAGGATTGGAGGAGGTGTTGATGTCTACTTGGTGCAGATTTCACAATGCACCTCACTCTGAATTGACTTGCTCGTCATGCATGGACATTATCACTCAAACCCGATGCTGTTTGAACGAGTTGGAGAAGCCAAATTTTGATAAGGATGAGTCATTCCATGAGGAAAACAAGCTATCAACATCTAGAGGACAACACATTGCAAATGAACTCAGAAATCCTATGCAAGCTAGTGTTGGGGCCGCAGACATAGAAGATGAAAACCAAGAAGAAGGAGCAAAGTGCCTTGCGGCAGTAGGCGGTCTCAATAAAAATTCAACTGGAAGGGAGTTAGAAATCCTTTCCTCTATCAGCAAAGAGTGGTCCTCCACTCCAGAAGAGGAACGATTGGCAGTTGAAGATGAATTAACACAGTTTGCAACAATGCATGCTGGAGCAGCCAATGAGGATGCTGAAAATCAGCAAGAGGAAGAAGTTGACAGCCTTGGGACAACATAAAATGATGATGAAGGCATAACTAAAATTAGACTGGAAGACCTCTCCTTCATCAATGATAGTGACCAAACATCTAAAAATGAAAATTTAGAGGAGTGGGAACAACTACAGGTCGCAGTTGTTCACTACCATATTTTTCATTTCAAGTGATGATGAGGACCTAGTAGCGGAAATATATGATGAACTTGTCTCCAAATTAGCAAAGGATTGGTCAGAGCTAAAGTGTCAGTTGGATTTGGAGGTATTGGTGCTACCAAATTGGTGCAGGCTCCATGATTCATCACACTTAGAGTTCACGTGCGGACTGTGCCAAGAAGCTATCCAACAAGTTAGAGAACAAGCAAGGCAGCCAAGCGCCCGACCTCCTCTACTTGCTACCTGGATGGAATGTGAGGACCAAGAGCCCAAGCCAAGTGACAACTCAGCTGAAGGAAGTCCTCAAGAGGATGTTGGGAGAATAATAGAAGAAGGACAACAATACAATCTTGAGCTTTCGAGCGATGAAGTAGATCAAACAGAAATGTTGTCCACCAATCATCAATAATTTCTCCCTCTTCAAGAGCATTTGTGCACCATGGACGATGGGCTTCATGGCGAGTCCTTGGAGGGAGATTGCATGGTGGATTTTGGTCCCCTTGATGAGGTGCCATCAATTGATGACTTCTTTCCATTGGGAGTTGTACTACAGAGGTATGCTCATGCTGAGGAAGAGCACATCCCAGAAGATGGTAGAGATGAAGACATAATCCTTGAACCTCTGAACAGTGATGCACTAGAGTTTCCAGATTGGGAGAGGGGTTCCTTCTCTGTCTATAGTGATAGTGAACAAGGGGAAATGAGTGAACTTCATGATGAGATGCATGAACAACAAAGAGAAGAAGATAAAGGCGGAGTTGTTAAGATAGCTACCAACAGAGATGAAGCACCCAGTCGACTAAAGATGCAACTTGGAGTCCTTTCGCCACGATCGTTGCTAATCCTCCTTCATATTCAGATGGCTGCAATATGAAAAATTCGTACATGTCATCATCCCATGACATTGAGCGTCATTAAGATAAGTTTGACACTTGGGAAAGGATATGGGACAGTGTGCTACCTTTTCGAGACAACAATCAAGTGGATCCCAAGTTTGTGGATGATCAATGTGGGGAAGTACTTCTTTTTGAAGAACTGTCAGTGGAGGTTGTAGATCCCATACGTAGATTAGAAGAGGTGTTTGCTGCCCCGTTCTCCCATCCTTATGCAAGCTTGATGTTTGAGGTGTTGCACCCTCCATTGCACTCGCCTAAGGTTGTCAGTGCACCGATCGATGATGTAGTGCTAGCTCTTGATTGTCAAATGCTGCCACCTCCATGTGACAAAATCCAGGTTCTATCCTTCCTTGCTCCTATTAATTGTCACAACTGCACTTATCAGTTTGATTATGGGAATGAGGAAAAACAAATGTGTTTATGAATTAACCATGGGTTTGGTGAGCCTCCCCAATTGCTGATTTTACCCGATCGGGTGACTGAATTTGAATGCTGCAATATTGAATTTATTTTCTTTGAACATAAGGATAAATCTGCATGGTTGAGAACTATAACGATTTCCCATCTACTTGTGCATGCATTGCGAGATCCAATGGTCGTGAGTGGCGGTTGGCCTTGTCTGAACGTAGTTCTTTGTAAATATCTATGTACATAACTCATTTTGGGTAGTGTAGGTTTCCTGTAAATACTCTGCTTTCCTACTTTCCTTAGGCTAGTTGGTTTGTTGTCGGTTGCTTGCTTTCGAGTGGTTTCTTTGTTGCTTTCCTTCGTTGTCCCGCTTTGGTTTGTTTTGGTGTTTGTTGTTTGTTTTCTCTTTCTTTGCTGTTGCTTTGCTCGGGGTCCCTCTGCTTTTGGCTAGGCACATATATGCGCACAACAACCATACTTGTCACTTGGGGTTGTTCTATGTATTTCTTTTTCAAACTCTAATCAAGTTTTCAAAATGGATGGTGAGGATCTTATATTAGTATCAAGCAATTTGGATGTTTGATTCAAAGTGGATAAGTCATTGTTTGGTCTGATTCTGAAGTATTCTAGAATCTTATATCTCTCACATATTTTAAGGATATGACGGTCACTGTAGGTCATTTGTGAAGTCTAGTTAAGTGAAAAATCTAAAATTCTGATCCAGTGCCACTGTGATTCTCAGCCCTGAGCGCGAGCTTCATTGCTTGCAGGTTGAAATAAAAGAACTGAAAAGAGAAAAGAAACAAAAGAAGGAAAGAAAACTATTGAAAATCAAAGGAAAATAAATTCATCTTTTCAGGGGTATACGAATAACTCTACCGGAGCTATGAATGCCCAGCCGACAGTAGAGCAATGTTCGGGAGAATCACAATGACAACCTCGTCGGGGCTATGGATGCCTAACTAGAAATTAGGAAATGTCATGGATTCTTTTGGAGTTAGAATAAACTACATAGCTTAACTTGATGGAGCTTATGTTCTTGTAGCAACTAAAGGATGGGAATTAACGCAATTGCACACACTTGGATTTTTAACATACTGAAGGTTGGGTTGGCTAGTGGTTTTGATCCTTTGTTTTCCCTAGCCTGAAGGTTGGAACCAAAGATTCTGGGTTCATGATTCCAGTATTTCATCGAAATGCTCCGGAGCATTTCCCCAGCAAGTTGCCATTTGTTGTGCATGTTTTGCACACACGGCTCGTTCGAAACGGGGACCCTCTCTTTCATTTTGCTTTGTCGGGTCATTTTGTTGCAGCCTCGTTTTGCATGCCCCTCATTTTGGTGTCCTATTTGGTCAACGTGTCCTTCAAAGTCTCATTTTTGGCTGACCATATTTTGCCTCTAAAATAAAAAATTGCTAAGTCTTGGGTTTTTCGGGCTTTGCCTCCCCACTTGCTCGATTCACTTTTTCCTTCATTTTTGACTTTGGGGACAAGTTTCCCATCTGAGAACTTTGTCTGTCCTCGATCGTTCCGGAACCCAGCCCCTCCATGGCCGTTTCCTGAATGTTGTCTCCCTTTTTTTCATTTTGGAGATGCATCCACCTCCGGCATTCCAGCTTTCGAAGCCTGGCCCCTCTGTCGTCATTTTCAAGAGTCCGTCCCTCCACCGCCATCCGGAAATTTCATTTGTCCCCTGCCGTTCTAGAACCCAACGCCTCCGTGGCCATTTCTGGAATGTTGTCTCCCTTTTACCATTTTGGACATCCATCTGCCTCCAACATTCCGGATTCCAGAGGTCGGCCCCTCCATTTCCATTTCTGGGAGTTCATCCCTTCACCGTTGTCTGGGAACTTCGTCCGTCCCCGGCCATTCTGGAACTTGGCCCCTCAGTGGCCATTTCTGGAATGTCATCTCCCTTTTACCATTTTGGACATTCATCTGCCTTTGGCATTCTAGCTTTCAGAGCTTGGCCCCTCTGTGGCCGTTTCTAGGAGTCTGTCCCTCCGCCACCATTTGGGAACTTCGTCCGCCCCCGACTGTTCCGGAACCCAGCCACTCCGTGGCCGTTTCCGGAATATCGTCTCCCTTTTGCTGTTTTGGACATTCGTCCACCTCTAACATTCTGGCTTCTGGAGCCTGGCCCCTCCGTGGCCATTTTCAAAACTCCATCCCTCCAACGTTGTCCGGGAACTTCATCTACCCCTGGTCGTTCCGAAACCCGGCCCCTTCGTGGCCATTTCTGGAATACCATCTCCCTTTTGCCATTTTGGACATCCATCCACCTCCGGCATTCCATCTTTCAGAGCCCGACCCCTTTGTGGCCGTTTCTGAAACTTCATCCCTTTGCCACTATCTAGGAACTTCGTCCATCCCTATCCGTTCTGGAACCCAGCCCCTCCGTGGCCATTTCCGGAATGTCGTCTCCCTTTTGTCGTTTTGGACATCCGTCTGCCTCTAGCATTCCGACTTCTGGAGCTCGACCCCTCTGTGGCCATTTCTGAAACTTCGTCCCTCCATTGCCATCTGGGAACTTCGTCTGTCCTTGGTCATTCCAGAACCTGACTCCTCCATGGCCGTTTCCGGAACTCCGTCCCTCTGTCGCCGTCCGGGAACTTCGTCCGCCCCTAGCTGTTCCGGAGCCCGACACCTCCATGGCCTCCTAATTTGGAAACCGACTTCAACCCAGATACTCAAATTGCATCCTCTGCTACATGAACTTTTCAAATTTCAAATTTGAAGCCAGGAGATACGATCTGGGGCCTAGAATGTCCGTCGCCCTTTCAAAACGACATTATAACCTCTCATTTTTGGAACATCCAAACACTCTCCCAATTTCGAAATGAACTGTGACCCAGATGCTAAAATTGCATCCTTTCCTACATGGACCTTTCAAATTCCAAATTTTTAGCTGAGAGATACCATCCGGGTCACCTTGCCCTGTTCGCCGTTTCAAAACAACATTTCGGCCTCTCGGTCTCGGAACGTTCAAATGCCCTCTAGTAAACTGCTAATGGCAATTCCCACTGAATATTGTGATATTTTAATGATGCATGGGTGAATCTAATAAGGATTTTGCAAGATTTGATTAACATTTTCCTTGATTTGTGTATGAAATCACTTACGACACTTCATTCATGCAGGTTTCAAGAAGCCTATCGCAAGTCCATCGGGAGAGCCATTGAGAAAGTTGAACAAGGAAGAGCACGTGGGTCCTATCACCATTCATTTTATTCCCACCTCTCCTCATGGTGCACATCAATAGAGATGGCATCAGAAGAGGGCCTATGCCAAGGAAATCAATGACAAAATGCAAAGGGGGCTGTCCTACTTTTCACCAGATGATGATTATCTTTGGGTTGTCCGCTCGAATCAGGGGCAGCCGATCCATTGATGCCAATTGTTGACAAACCCATTTGATCCAATGAATAATGTTGCAAGTCCATTAGAAAGAAGGCAAATTTCAGTCATTTTTAGCTACAGTAAAAGGGAAATCAACTAGAAGACAAAATTGCTACATTACCTTAGCACTAGAGGACAAAATAGGGAAAAGACAAAGATGTATTTTAAATTGCTGAATATTGTGGGGTAGGTGAATCCCTAATGTAATTGAATCTGAGCCACACACTGTAACTCAATCATAGCCATTCATTTGGGTTTTGGAAAACTATAAATAAGGGTCTCCCCCTCATTTGTAAGGGGTTGGAGAGCTGTTGTAAAAACATTCTGCAGCAATAGAAAGAAACATTGCATGATCTATGGGTGTTACTTTTGAGTTTTCTCATTATGTGTGCATGGTTCTACCTTCCAAGTTATTTTTAGTTGTTAGTTTTTTGAATGGAAGTGATGATGGTGTTTGTTGTTATAGTATTTGATGAGGTTTCAGCCCATACTTTTGGCACTTGTTGATGACAAGTTAATGTGAAAATTTAGCCTGGGCTTCTTTATTTGATTGTTGCAACTTAGTTCACTTGCATGTTCATGATGTGTGTATGCAAACTGAAAATCTGCAGTCCTTAGAAGATTGCACTAGTTTTTGTGTAACTGTAGGATTCTCTTGGCCAAGAAAAACTAAGTTTAGGGAGTTTGTCTACTGTAGCAGCCTCCATGATCATTGTTCATTCGTAGTTTCAGATCCAAGAACCTTCTCTCTTCCTTGCCCTTGTTCCTTTTTTTTAATAAGTAACCTTAGGCAAGGTTCATTGCACATTATAAAGCTAAATTTGATGTTGAAATGGAGTTCTAGACTGCTATTTGAACTTGCAGTAAACGCTCAGCAACTCTCCATTTGTAGATCCAACTTCCCCACTTTGTAACTCATCCATAAGTCCACCTTGTGATTCTAGCATATCACATAAATCAACTAAGATATTCCAAGCACTGTCAAGACCTGACATCTGAGAGACCTTGGGATAGTGTTTTGCAATTTGATTGTGGAAGATTGTCTTTCAAGAGAGGTGATGCACCTATACATTACTTGTGTTGAGAAGTGCATAAAAACACCATCAACAACAACCAAGACCAAAGAGAGAAATGATTCACAACATATACCTATAGAACCTCCTTCTACATACACCTCTAAAAGCCAGCTATATGAAGTATGATCTCATTCACATCCCAAAGGAAAATCCTTAACAACACCCAACCATTCAAACTTAAAAAATCATGGATGTAAGCCTCACAAAGAAGATCAAACTAGCCCATATAACTATCTCCTACAAGTTCTTATCAAAAGATGATATAACAAAAAATCTCAAGGAGATAAACTATGTTGTCCACCTTCCACTATGAATCCTCGAGAACCTTAAGACAACAATTCAAGATCCATATCTATGAAAGATGAGGCATAAAAGACATCTGAAAGGTATAATGGGAAAATACCTCTCAAATAAACTTCACCATTGAGCAAACCAAAAAAAATGCTCCTCCAAGATATACAAGCCTTCATGACTTATCCAAGAGAAATCTCCTTACTAGTCTTTGTTTAATTCGCGTTCAACCAAGGTGTAGGCTACTTGGAATTTCAACTGTGAACAACACCTTTCTCATTCCATGAGAATCATAGCCTCACCTCATTCTCCATGTATCCATGAGCACCAGCAACCGACCATCTCATGATAAACTCCAATCTACACTATTGCACTATTAAGAATTTCTCAAGCATATGACCAATGTACTCAAACCACAGAGAGTTACCAGACCATTGTCAAAGCTCAAAAAAATTGAAATAAGAACTTATCATGACATCATGATCTACACATCCCCCTTAGGAGATACCATTTTTCAAGTGAGAAAACTATGGTCTCAAGAGCAATGCAACATGCCAAAACTCTAATACTCAAGCAAGAGTATACATGACATCAAGCAAATAGACTCTAAACCAACATCACCTGTCAAGCACCACCAACATCTCAGCCAAAGACTCTAAACGTCCTCCATGGTTTCAAGATGTTGTACATCCTCAAATAATGTCCATGCAAATGTGAAACAACCCTTCTGCAACAACATGATCTAAGAGTCCCTCGTAGTAACATTTGCAACACTAAAGAAGATCATTCACCACCAAGTGATGAATTCACAGTCATTGCTAAAGCTCCCACTGAACCATGACATCCAAGCTTTCCAAGTATCATGACCAAAGATCTACTGATCTGAAAAACCTCTAGGTATAATTGATAGCATGCCCATCTGACAACAAAGCCAAACAACACCAAGATCTCCAAACAACGTAGACCACACCATCACTGTCAAAAATCTTACACTATAATGTGTACCAAGCTCTCGATGACATCATGATACACATGTTACAAGTCCCCATAACCAACTATTTAGGTACTCAATGTCATCCTACCTTGTATCTCAAAGCAACCACACCAATGCACAAGTGACCACAGACAAGGCCAGCTAACAAATCTCCACCACCACTAAAGCAACCTCATGGATATAGACAGTCCACTTCCAAGTTATCTCACTGCAACCAATGGGTAGCTAATCCACCAACCACACAACTCGAAGATTAATCACAACAACAGTGCAAACCCATCATGGCAAAGGAAACTACAAAATTGAGATCTCAAAGAGAACAACAATGTAGACAAACTTGACTCAAACACCAGATCACAAAAAATAGATCTCATTTTCCAATTACATCCCCAACTCAAGTACCATAGTCTAAGAAACCAGCAAGCAACACCACAAGAATGTTGAGTGACAAATCACATACCAACACTCCCATGCAGAGAAGATATCACACCTCCTCAAAACCATGTCAAACTGCAACTATCTTATCCAGTTACACCCCAAAGGTCAAGGTCTAGAAAATAGCTTAACAACAACTCCACATAACCACAAGTTTTTTTTCTTGACCGTGCAAAACCTGCAAAACCACCATGTTTATAAAACACCCTTGCACATCCATATCCACTGCTCATCTAGATGACCCAAGAGTATGCATCATAGAAATTTTAAGAAAATATATAGAAAACCTTTAGAGCCAAAGAACATGAAACTGAAACATGCAAGTAGAAGATATCCAAAAAAGGAAAAAGTAGTATAGCAATTTCAAGTCCATTCTAGACCAATTCCAGAAGCACAAGCATGCACATGCATACAAGAGAGCTAGGATATTCAAAAAAATTCAGATCACTGAAGATCAAATTCGTAGCCTTCATGCAATTAGGGTGACAAAGAACAACGCCTTCAATGCCAAGTCAAAACACCCAACACAAGGACAATACTCCATGGCTGAATAACAACCCAAGCATCTCCATACCACCAGGGAGCCCCTCACATAGACACCCAGTATGAAGAACACTCTGCTACAACACAACCATAAGAATAAACTCACACCCCTTGCATCAAGATCAGTTGATGCCAATCAGGAGCCTCAGACCACATTATCACAATATGATCAACTCCAATATTATCCATCTTCAATATCTTTCACATTGTGTGTTGTCTCAAGAGAGAAAATTCTTTTACTCATCAAAGGATCAAACATCAGCCAATTCCTCCAGATTTCCTCAAGCCTAACAGACTAAGAAATCTTCATAGAAGAAATACCCAAAACCAGCATCCAGAAGAAGGCTCTGATACCACATGTTGGTATCATGAACAAAACGTGGCCTCTCTTAACTTGCTCTGATACCACTTGTTAGGGATGAAATGGGTCATCTTAGAACGAAACAACTAAGAACAACAATGCCTTCATGACTTTAATTTCTTCAAATCACCTTAAAGACACAAACTACTATGCCATAAAGCAGAAACAGGCACAGTTGTTTTCCCCCATTAACCCTTCTAAGAAAAACACATGCAGACAAATAACAGATTCAATACATACACAGATTCAAAATTCACAAAATCTAACAACATGGAAGACAAGCTAATGAACACATAGATTTACGTGGGGAAAACCCTTTCGAGTAAAAAACTCCACCCTCCAAAAGATCCAACCATTGTATTATTCAGCAACAAACAGAGTTACAATACAATCTTAGGCTCATAGCATTTACAGGAGTTACATCTTGTTTCATCTGGAGAAAACAAGCAACAACATATATTTGAATCCTTGCACTATTACAATTTCCTAACATGACATACAGTTCAGATACATTTCATGTCACCAACCCACTTGATCAGCCAACCTTTTGGCCAACATAGCCTCACGGCCTCTCAGGTTCACATCTTCTCAGTTCTGTGTGTTTCAGTGTTCATGGTTACAATGCTTAGAGCATACCGTTCAAACACAGACTCTCTACCCTTCTTGATCTGATCTCACATCATGATCAACCTCTCCCTTGTCCAACCAACAACTATCATGGTATTTAATAACCCCACCGACCAGCTTCCATCATTCTCTGGTGATAGCGCCCTACATCACGCATTGAGTCACCCAACAATGTAACAGTTACCAAACCTACCTTTGTATTTAATTGCCACCAAAGAAATAAATCTTTCGACCAATCAGCGTTGATTTACAACAACAATGTTAGTTCAATGAATGAGATCATGCCATGTGTTGTCACACCATTCGTCCATCACTTTGACTATCGAAATGGTCAACTGTGCCCTGAGCAACTCCTACCGAGCTACTGCGGTATGGCCTAACGACTACCGCAGTATGGTGATAACCATCAGATCGCCAGACCGCCAAAGTCCACTAAGACATGCATACACATCTTGTGAAATTTTGTGGAATGAAAAAAGTATCTACAGTATTCCCAGAAAGACATCTAGAACAACGACACATGTTTGAAGTCTGCATACTTCGCATGCCACCAAGTGTCAAACACTCAAATGATTCCACTCGGTTAACAAGATTTTTTCGGTATTCACCTCAATTGAGTGCGGAATGGAACGAGCACCATTGGATTAGTCAAATCTCAACCATAGATCAAGATCACTATTCATTAGTACACTATGTTGTGGTCCCCACCAAGTCGCTTCCATTTGCCATTGGTCCATCGGTGTAGCCCGATGAAAGGTTCCATCGATGACCCCAAGTCACATTGACCAAACGTTTATTTCATATCGGCATATCGGTTAGACAACACATTGTCACTCACTGATATGTGATCGCGCTACCGATGAAGCCAAGGTCCATTGTGCTCCCGCCAAAGGGAAGGAAGGACTCCATGGTATGGAGGGTAAATTCATTAAGTCCTTAATAGAGATTCAAGCCAACAAGTTAAGACACATTTTCCAATACAATTATCCCTTAGCAATATGCCTCAACCCATGATTGAGCCACCTATCCCAGATGAAACTATGATTGAACCAAAATCCCTTCAAACCATCCAAGACCACCCTATGAGAAATCCTTCACCCATTGCATATAAGAGACCATGAGATAACCAAACAAATCCCATTGTGCCTCCTAAAGTCAAACAAGTTTATAAAGCTAAAGAGAAAGTGGTTGAACAACCTCCTACGGTTCCTTTTGTTCCTCCCTTAAGGGAAGAAAAGAATAAACCCACTCCTACAAAAACACAACTTGAAAACTGCATGAAAATAAATCAAAATGCTAGAGAGCGTAGGCATAGAAATCATGCTATTGCTCATTTTTTACAAGAAAATGAACAAAACAACAACATAGAAAATAAAAATCAAAACTTGTCTCCAACAAAGCATGATGCCTCTTCACCCTCACCACAGTATAAACAACAACAAAATTCTATGGATATTGTCATTAGACCTCCCATTGTGATTAATCTAGATGATGACATTGAAATTAATAAGATTGATGAGGAAGTGCATAATGAATTAAATCAAATGTTTTCCTCTTCTATGAGCTTAAAAGATGATCCTCCTAATAAGAGTGTTGAACTTGGTTCATTTCCTACTTCAACACTTGATGTTTTCCCTTTGGTTAGTTGTCCTCCTTTTGGATATATTGAACAAGATTGGGATGCAGATGACCTACTATAGGTTGACTTGCATGTGCCTTGCTAGTATTTTTCTTTGTTTTATTTTTTCATATTTTTTTGTGTGATTGCATGTGTGTAATTTATGATCCCCTGTAATGTTTTATTTGATGTATGTCTCTCTTCATGTGCATTCCTCTATATGTACCTACATTCTTCTCTATGTCGTAAACATTTTTCCATTTCATTTGTATTGTGTTTCCCATTTTGGGAATGATGCAAGGCGTCGAGACATTTAGGTCTCTTCCATGTTGACCCGAATTTTTTTCTTTGTTTTCAATCTCTTTGTGTCATTCTTCCTATTCTACGAGTATTTGGGGAACAATGATGTTTCCACTCTCTATAACAACATTGTAGCAAATATATACTAACCTCGAATCCTTAGATCCCTTACGTGTTTTTGGGGGAAACCTCTTCACCTTTTCATGATGTAACTTCAATTAGAAACATATGACTTGGCATAGGGCTTTCTAAGTAATTTCTCATGTCCTCCTTATGGTTAGCATTGAATATCAACTACTTTAAAGTTATTCCTCATAAAAATGGTGTAGAAATTCCTTTAAAGTGGGGGCATACATCAACACTCATGTTTCACTGTGTGATTTTCTTTATTCTTGTGATGCATTATTTTCTTGGTGGTTTCATTGGGTTTGATGTCCTCTAAGAGCATGATATTTCTTAGCATACAAATTTCCTCTTAGTGGTGATGCTACACATTGCATTCCCTAAGTTGTGAATCTTTTATCTTGGACTTGTCCTCTCTTGGAGACATTAGCCTCAATGATCCCTAAGAAGAAGACCTTACACGAACTAACTAAAATCCCTTTGAAAAAAATGAAAAGGTGAAAATTGTAGTCCTCCCTTTCACTTATAGGGTTTTGGACCTAAGAGAGAAGGGGCAATCTTCACACACTTCACTCAAGAAAAAACCCTTGAGATTTCAATGCAAAGGAGAATGAAATATTGCGAAGGGACTTCCCTAAAGGTTGAATGAGATCTAATAAGTGGTTCACCACCAAGTAAGAACTTGGAAAATACAATGAAATGCAAGATACAACACTAAACTCTAATTCATTGCAATGACCTATGAAATGAGTTATAAATGCAAAAAAATAGAATAAAATGGAATAAGGACAAGTAATATGCACCTGGAAACTTTTGGAACCTTGAATGAAGACTGGAAATTCTACTGATCTTGAAATTTTGACCTACTGGGACTCATTCACCATTCTGGGCGAATTAGTCCAAGTTTTGGATTTTTGCATAGGAGAAAGTTTCAGGAAAATGGGTATCCAAATCTGCAAAGATCTCTGAAAAAAAGCTATAGTGGGACTCATTCGCCACTTATGGTGAATGAGTCCAGTTTGGATTTTCTAGAAATTCAAAATTTGGATCTACTCTTCTCAGTCTACTCAATTTGTTCCTTCAGGTTCCCAGATCCAAAACTCTAATTTTGGGGTTGAAGATGACCTCTTAGTGAATATTATGACCTGTCCAATGGGGAGACAACTCCAACAATCTTGTAACCTAATCTTCAATAATCTTTCAGTCTTCAAAGCACCTAGATTTGCAATCACACAAAAAGAGAGAAAAAGTGTTGACTGTTAGGGAATAGAGGTTTGCCTTGGTCAAACCCCTTGTAGGTAATTAAACCAAATTATGAGACAATGAAATGAAGGAATGAAACATGAAACAAAGAACATGAATCATGTACAATGATACCTTGAATGATGCCTTGTAGTTGATGTCTTGTAAATTTACAACTCAACATGAAATGTCCATGAAGGATGTAGATCTTGATCTTTGACAATAGGAGTACAACAATGCTCAATCTTGGATCTTCAATGCTACATCACAATACTAGCTCCATAACATGATTAATTCCTGATATATGCTTTACATGATGATGGATCTTGAATTTCTACAATAATTGATGAAAAAATTTACCCTTGAATGCTTTACAAATCGATCTTGAATGTTATCTTGATGATCTTGGAATACTTAACCCTTGCTTGCTTGAATTGATAACATGTAGGCTTGTGTTTCTTGGGTGAAATAATGATTTGGAAGCTTGTTTATATAGGTAATGCATTCAAATGACTGCTAATTTGATCCCTAAGGCCGACATGGAAGAAATTTTAATTAAAAACCCACTTTTACTGCTCAAAACCTTAAAATAGGTCAAATGTGACTCATTCATCGTCTTCAGAAAATGAGTCCCACCTGGATGGGACTCATTTGCCTAATGTGGCAAATGGGTCCTACAGGGTCTATTTTTAGTCCTAAAGTGTTAGGGAGTGAAGGAATTTAGCTTATATGTTGATCTTGTTAGGTTTTTGATTAAAATTTGCCTTGGGATGCACAATATGGAGTCATAGGGGCCTATTAATGATGATATAAAGGTTATAAATGTAATAAGGCCCAAAATCCAATGTGAAAGTGTAAATACATACACTTTACAACATTAAAAGGAAAAATTGGGTCTATTTAGCTTATAAGGACCCTAAATCCCATGTTAATGTATAAAACACATTACAACACTAGATTAGGTCCATTTGATTTACAAGCCTCCTAAATTTAATGTGAAGGTGTAAATAAATACATTTTACAACATTAAATTAAGGAAGAGTTAAGTTAATTTAGTTTAAAAAGGGCCCAAAACCTAATGTGGATGTGTAAAACTCATCAAAACATTAGATCAAGGCGACATTAAGTCCAATTTATCCTTAATTATTCCCATATGAAGTGTGAAAATTTAAAGGGAACCATTTTTATACACTACACAAAACCACATATATATAATGTTCATAAGTATCTAGCATAATATAAATTTTTCTAACCTTGTGATTCTCAAACCCATCCCTATAAGGCCACCAAGCATAATGCACTTTACTTTCCATTAGAGTCTTCCCCATGTTCATGAGTGCTTAGCATAACACAACTTTTTTAGGCCTTGTGAAGCTCATAGTATAGTATTGTGGTGCCTTATTGAAGTTGTCAGGAGGATATATTTGATATGGTATGAGAGCCTAATAAGATTCTCTCATTTTCCGCTCGTCAGGGGCTCACCTAGTGGATGGTATGAGGTTACATTAGCTTGGAGTGAGCGTGCATGTCATTTGCATAGTGGACATCGAGTTTTGCTTGTGAACGAATAAGACAAACAATCATGTTCCACATCGTGTTGGGATAGTTGTAGCTCGATCTGCCCTTTTCTTCTCCTAGGTTTTGATAGTGTATGATTGCGTATAAATGTAGTATAAGAAAAATTATCCCTTTTCACACTTAATTTGGAAATTAATAATATTAAAATGAACTAAATTATGCCTTAATTTAGTGTTGTAATATATATTTTACATATTCACATTAAGTTTAGGGCCTTTTTAAATAAAATGGACTTAATTGTGCCTTATTTATGGTGTTGTAAGGTGTACCTTTACACCTTCACACTAATCTAGGGCTTTATTAATTAATTGAGGTTAATTATGCCTTAATTGGCCACTTTAAAATTAAAATCCAAGCCTAATTAATTGCAATTTCCAAAGGGTAAAACTTGGAATTCATCAATTCCATAACATAACACTTAACATTGGAGAATGTGTGTCCTAGGACCAATTTTTCCAAGGGCGAATGGGTCCTCACTTAGGCCTAGGACCTAAATTTCAAATATGTTTTTGGCAGTATTTCAATAATTTCAAATGTGTATTCACATGTCGGCTTGTGTTATTTGAATTTCAGGAATTTATGTTAATATATGTATAAATAAGAGGTAATTTCACTATATTTCATCCTATCAAATCTAAGTCTTCAATAATTCTACCAAATTTATGAGAAAGTGTGATCAAGAGCATTTCAAGGCATTCAAGAGAAAATTTGAAGAATATTATTGCAACAATCAAGATTCCATTATCATGTCAAAGTTTTCTTGCATCATGCATGTTATTTGAGCTAATATGTTGATGTAGTGTTCAAGATCCATTCAAGAATATCAAAGGAATTGTTTCAAGTCAAGATCAAGATCCAAATCCATTGAAGTCATTTCATGCAATTTGCAGATCCATATTCCAAGGTTCAAACAAGGGTTTGGTGGGTTTTTACATTGCATTTGTTCATTCATCATTCCTTCATGCTATTTCATTTCATTACAAGGTTTAACTTTGAAAATGAGGTTTCACCAAGGCAAAGCCCCATTCACCAACAAAACAACATTTTTCTCTCTTGATACGTGTTTGCAAATTTTAGGTGAAATATCTATTGGAGAGAAAAATTGAAAAGTTGTCATTACTCTTACAATTTTGTGAAAATTGACCTACAAAATTTATTTTCGGCTTTCCAACCACAAGCTTCAAGAACTTGGGAGTGCAAATACAACATAACAAAGCCCAGAAATAGATTTTCAGGAGCCCTAGCTAGGACCCATTCACCATAGGGTGAATTAGTCCTCAATTTTATTTGAAAGGGCACTTTTGGTGACTGGTACACATCACTTTCCCATTCTCAGATATGAAATTTGACTATTGGTTCCATCAAAATTGAGCTTAATCTTCTAGATGGACTATATAGCTTGCATTTTTGGTTTGATTTGCTATTTTTAATATTTATCCCCAAAGTGTTGTTTGACTCATACCCCCATCCTTGCATAAAATGGAAATTTGAAGATTCACACCTTGATTTCACTCACCTTTTGGTTGGTAGTCATTTCATTGTTTGGATCTCATTTCCTCAATGAAATAGTGGAGAATAGGTCTCTTATCTTATCATATTTGGTGAACCCCACATTTACAAACCCCATAACCTATTTTTCCATAATTTCAATGTCATCATCATCAAAATATGAAAAAATATCCAACTTATATATTCGCTTCACCTATAACATCACGTCGATCAGCCTAATTAGACACAATATACAAAATGTAGCTTATCAGCTCAAGATCCTTACACACATGCTTCATGCCAAGATTCAAATCTTATAAAAATTTGAAATAGGTTAGCACATAGCTAAAATAGCACCCACATAATAAATCATAACATGTTCAACCTTTGCAATGCACCCAACTCATTATGTTGGCACTAGTGATGACCTAATAGAAAATATACCAATTATACACCCATATATGGACACGTGGACCTCCAACTTTTATGCCAACTAGAATATGCACTCATTTGACATCTTTCAACACCTCCACAACTCAGCAAAGCTAAAATCCAATCCACAAAGAAATGCAGACTCATCAACACATATGCACTGAACTGAAAAAAAACATATAACAACCAAGTCGAACTTCTATTACTCACAACCTCAAATAAGAATCCAAAAAAAGACGAAACTCTAGAATTAGGTAGGTCTCTATTAATTAAAAAAAATTATGTTAGAAGCACAAAGAAAAAACTTCATCAATGGACCAGTGCAGACCCAAATACCAGATCCCCTATACATAGAATCACCTGAATTGATACTTAGTCAAATTCCATAACTATTTCCTTCACTAGATCAAAAATCCTTGCAAAATTTTCTTACATAATCATCTTCAAACATACTCAAGACACCCAAATTTATTTGCACCATAGTCTTTGTATCGGGATACAATGTTGACATCAATGCTAACACTGTAATGCATAACTATATAACTTGTGTCAATCCCACATTGTCATGTTTCCAACAAGTTTATCAATGAAATCTCCTTATTCTTCCAACAATCTCCCCCTTTTTCATTGATGGAAACATGCCAAAATTATCTCCAAAATCATTCTACCCCTTTGACATCAAGGGAAAAGGGCATATTCAACAGTCTTCATTCATACCGGATCTCCCCCTAATAAGGATGTTCATATATACAAGCTGAAAAATTGAACTAACTCCTGCTAAGAATGTTATGCATCATTAACCAAATCAAAATTTGTACTTTAAATCACTATACACCATCCACATATGTACATGTGAGTCTAAAAAAATGAACTAAAAAAAGCATAATAAGAAAGAATTATTGTCAATTGGAGGAGGTTGACTCTTGAAGCTTCACAAAATAAACTTGACATTCTTGTTTTCCTTCTTCTTAGATCTTCTTGGCTATGCCAAGTATTCTGCACTTGTGTCTCAAGCTCCACAAGGCATTATTCACCTTCTTCCAAAGTGTTTAGTACCAGATTAATCTTGGTAGATTTATCAACACTTACAAGGGCACTCAAAAAAGATGTGAACTTTGAGTTCACCAGGTCCTTGATGTTTCTGAACTGCATAATTATTTTCTCTTTTTGAACTTGCAATTGGAAGTATTTCTCATGTATGTATTCAATGGTTTATCTTATGCTTCCATCAAGTTCTTGTACCAGGTCAAATGCACTAGAAGCTCTATTTGTATGTGACTTAATTGAGTCCATTTCATCTTTGATGCTCTTTATGGCTCTGGGCCACTTCATAGAAAGCTAAAATAAGGCTTTGGCATCAGCCACACAAGCTTGTGCATCCTTGAGACTATCCTAAAATTTATTGTGTACTTGCACACACACTTCTCTATAATCTCCAAGAGTCTCTTTTCATCCATTTTCTTGTCCATTTATTTTTCTAGTTTCTCTTTCAAACTAGAAACATACTCTTTAAATGAATCAATCAAAAATTTAAGATTTTCCATACTAGATAGAGAATTATCAATTGTTGTTCCTTGTATGGCTTCCTGTAAGGTCTTCATAGCTTCTTCAATCAGCTCTCTGCTCTTTTGATGCATTTAAATTATTTCCTTCCATGTAGATGCATGAAATACATCTCCTAGCTATAGCTTGTGGAGCAGTGAAATCTTAGCAAGGTCCACATTTCCTTCTTGCATGGGAAATTGTAACAGTTGTGCTAACAAAACAGGTTAGAATTTCAATTGCATATTTAGTAGATTCTATAGAGAATCTCTAGAGGTTTTAGAGGATTCACCAATTTCCTTTAACTCTTCCTCTATAATCTTTTCTTTCTGCTCCTTCTCCTTCTCATTATTATTATTAGTATTAACTAGTTATCTGCTTCTTTCTTTTTCTCATTTTTGGAGGCATCTTCATCTTTTTGCTCATCTCCCTTTCTTGTTTCTTCATCACCAGAAGTATTATCTATGTTATTTGGAGGAGGGATAGTCTCCAGTTGGTCTTCTATTCTCTCACCATGTGTGTCAATTACTAGAGGAGTAAGAGTATCCTCCTTAGCTATATCTTCTTTGATAGTTGCATTCTTCTCAACACTCTTCTTAACCTCCACATTTTCTTCTACTGTGCCTTCCACTTTCAGAGGAATATTATCTTGTGCATCTTCTTCATTTCCCTCATGCTCATGTTGAGCATTATCCATCTGCACATCATCTTCAAATTTTTCTTCTAGAGCATAAATCTCCACATTCACTTCCTCTTTGCTCTTCGGGGTCATCCCAAAATTTTGTTCTAGCTCTTCTTCTTTTTCAATACTCTCCTTCCTGAGCTTCACAAGATCATTTTGATCTCTTCCCATAAGGCTTGTCACCCTTTTTTTGTTCTGATTACTTTATTAAATAATGTGGCCAATGTGCCCTTATTTTCCTCAGACAAAGGATCACTTATCTTCTCCAATGCATAGGCCTTCAATTTGGCCTCTTCTTCTATTTCTTCCTATCTCCTTGAAATCAAAACATTCCAAAGATTTGTAGGTAACTGTTTCTTTATGTTTTGCACATGTCTAATTCAAGAACTATGATATATTTCACAAAGTCGGCCTTATCCACTTCATCAACCTCATTATACAATGTTGTAGTTTATGCTAACATAACATTTTGTACAATTCCATTAGAAAGTGCATCAAATTTCATTGGACTATGGGCTCTTACTAGATTATTTTTCTTTTTCTTCTTCTTTTATTTCAATGTCCTCTTTTTTCTTGCTTCTTCTTTCTTTTCTCACATATGAATAACAAATTATTTATTATCCTCTTCCACTTATTCCTCACTATTTGTGTCAATGATATTAAACTTCTTCCTTTTTTTCACTTTCTTCACCTTTTCTCTTTCAGACCAACTGTGGTCCTTCTTCTTCTTCTTCCTCTTCATCCTAAATATTGACACCTAGATACTGTTCTTGCGTATCTTTGGTCTTAACCCTTCTCCTCACATAGAAATTTTTTTGTTCTATCAGAGCAATCTTTTCTTTCCCAGACCTCTTTTCTTGTTTTACTGAAGAGGAATTCTCCTTCACTAGAGCATTGGTTTTCTTTGCAAGAGAAATAGTCTCCTTCCTCTTAGTTCCACTTAGTGAGGGGGTAGTCCCAGATAAATTTTGAGCACTCGAAGGAGTGGTCGCTACTCTACCAGATCTCCTCACACTTGATGAGCTTCTTGGCGCTCCTCATTTAGCCTTAGATGCCTCAACCTGTTCCGATGTGAGGCTCTATTCATCTTATCCATAGTCTTTATTTGAGATTGTATTTGATCTAGATGGACCTCCATTGATTTTTCTTCATAAGTCCCATATCTTCCTTTTGTGGTGTCCTTAGGTTTGCTCAACATATAATCTATGGACACCATGATCTCATTCTCAGTAATCTCATATCCCATTTCCGAGATCCACACCATTTTTGGCTCTATCTCTTGTATGATAAATTCATCTTTGGAAACCAAGAAGATGATATCCTTCTTATATTTCTCAACCATCTTCCAAGGAATTCTCTCCATCTCTTCCATCCTCTTTTGAAAAACTACAAAGGATGCCACAAGGGAACCTTCATGTGCCTTTGCATCTCCCAAACCTCTTAAGAAGTCTATGGTTTTATGAGCAATAGGTCTCCCTTTCAACCACACAACAATCTTCATTCTGGAGAGTTGTTTCAAAAATTAAAACAAAAAACACACAATTAAAGTTCCATACTTAAAGGGATACCTAGTATCCTTTATTTTTTTGTAGGTTCTACATGTGTTGTTGCCTCAATAACTCACATAGATCATAATTTTCTCCCTTCTCCACCATCTCATAAGTAGTGTTAATCACGGTGGAAAATCAGGGTTCTCCCTATTAGAGAAGTATAATTTGTAACCTATCATCATGGAGGTGTACTTCACATCAAGTTTCCTTATGTCTTTAATACTACGTTTTTAAACCCTCTTACTAAAATGCAATATAAACTTGTTAATTTTTTTTATAAATAAGACGTCTTATAGGGATAAATATCTTATTCCCATACTTAGCTTTTCTTTGCTACATTAGTTTAATAAGCTAGTCATTTGGTTAAACACAACTTTAGAGAGAATATTAACTTTTCACTGAAGCCCTCTCTCGAATATATATATTAATTCAGTATCATGTAAATCAAATAGGATTTTAACACTATTTTTTATAGAAAGCTACTTTGAACTAACCAACTAGTTACACTAGCTCTTATTAACTCTTTACATTTTTTATTGGAATTTTTCATAAATAAACTAAGCTTTTCGTACATGCATTCATATAATTTCTCAAAAGCCACACTTTGCACACAGTATTGGTGAAAGAAAACTCAGAATAATGAAAGTGCTTTTATCAGATTTTAAATGACAAAGAAGGAGAATCATTTAAATCATGCATAAAATTAAATAGCCTAGTTTTGATTCTAGTTTTCCTTGCTTCAAATATGGACTTTAACTCAGATTTGAACCTATTGTCCTATCAAGTTTAGTGCACAACACTATCCTTGCACCATTATTTTGATTCTATTATAACCAGTCTGAAACTATTGAACAATCAAATTATGATATAGTCAAACTAATCCCAATATATGGTGTATTGATAGGAAAATTTCAAATTCTCTTCTCACTATACTTAATTCTTCCCTCAAATCTCACATATGCAGCTATCTCAAAGATTAAAAAACTAATGAGTAACCTAAAGAATGAGAAATTGATCCATATTTATGCTAAAAATGGTTTGCTAAAGATAGAAATCAGTTTAACTTGGAGGATCAAATAGCTCTCCAAATTCCATGATTTGCATATGTTGTCAAACATGGGAAAAGACAAAATATAATAGAATTAAATATGTTATGCATATAGTTTCCACCACTAGCATTTGACTATGTTGATGCCCACTCACAACTCACACTAAAAATGTAGTTAAAAGGTGTATAATTTTTTCTTGAGACAATCCTCAAAAACTAGTTGAACTTCTCCTCTTATTTCCATAACTATCTTGGCAATTAATATTTTGAGATATAATGTAGTTGAATATTGCAAAAAGCATCTCCTTATATGGCACGATAGGCAGTCAAATGCCATTCAAACCTACTTTCTTCCCAATTGCCTGTCATGGGCTACACAATAATAGGAGCACATGAATAATATCCTCCATGTCAACACCTTTGTTTGGTTGTTTAAACAACTTAGAAAGTGTAATGTTCAACCACTACATGGAAATGGTGATAATTTGATAAATGCATATGGTGGTGCCTATGTTGGGCAGCCACTCTAATCTCAATTATATCTGCTATATACTATGTATACACATGGCATATTGACCACTTATCATGGCTTGATATCTAGAGATAGATATAACTTGGGAAAAATAAAGGGGGAAGAGAAAGGAATATTGATTACTCCTTTAATGTTTCAAGTATTTTGAGATTATTTTTTGCAAAAAAACCATGATAAAAGGACTTCATATGCAAAAGTTGTGAGCATTTGAAGTTTCAAAAATGTTGGATGAATTTAAAATGATTATAATTAATTTTTGGTGATGAATATAGAAAAACTACCTAGTATATTATGTAGAGCTCTAAATCAACTTTCTAATGCCTATAAAAAAATCAAAATTTTGATAAGTAAAGCAAAATTCATACACATTTTATTGAAGAGTGCTTTTAGGCTTTTCAAAATGGATATCTATTTTTCAGTAACGAATATCCATTTTGAAAAACATAAAATTGATGAAATAACCTTTAGGGAATACATATCCATTAGTAATGGATATCCATTACTAACAAATACCATTTTTTTTTGTATTACCACTTGAGCCAAAATCAACTTTTATCTGACCCATAAAAAAGTCAAATATCCGCTTCATGATTTTGGATAAGTAAAAATGTATTATTTTCCCTATTGTCAATGTTTGGCCCATCATAATCTTGCACTCACACATTAATGTGGATTTGATTAGATAGATAGTTTACTATTTGAACTCCAAATATCTTATCTTTTCTTAAGCATATCCAAAGATTTTGACTACACATCTCTATATAATTTTATTGTACCACCAAATTTCCTCTGTAAAAAAAATCACATAGACCACTTAGCTTTTCCAACATAGTCAAGACCTAGATTAAAAGGAATATTGGAGTTAATCTTGTAGTTTTCCAAGAGAATTATAGTGTTTATCATTCTACTTGAAATTGGTTGTGCTAATACCACCATCAACAATGAATTTTTCCATCCATTCCCCATTCATATACAACTAATTCTCTACATTCAACCTTACTTCATTTCTATTTGCATATTCACCATTAGTTAGCTATTTGTTCATCTTTATTTGTAGATAATTTCATATGCTTATTCCTAAAAGTAATATCTCCACTATTTTGTTATGGGTCAATCTTGAGTGCCTCAAGATTGCTCTTGGTATGAGATTGACCCCAAATTTAAATTGAAAAGTTCCCATCTTTTTCACATGCAATAGTGAGTTGACTTGATACACATTTATGTGACTTATTGTTATGTCTTGATATTTAAATTTATTTATTTATATAATAAATTCGATGAAATGATATGGTCAAATAGCCATAATATCTATTGTGATCCCTTAAATGTTCTCCCTATTATAATGATGCAAAACAAGCTAATAAAGAAATAAAAGGAAGAACACAAAGAGTACACCTCAAGATTAGCCTAAGGAATGATAAGCAAGGAAACAAGATGAAATAAAATAATGGATGATTATACCTTTGTGCTACAAATTCCTTGGGTGGCCCTTGATATTGTGTGCTTTGTATGCTCCTTGGATGGCAAACAAGATCAAAGATGCAAGATGAGATGTAAGATGAATGAGAGTGTGATAATGGTGAATTCAAATGCTATGGTGAAGGAAAGTAATATTAAAATGACAAAGTAGCAAGAGATTGGTAACACAAGCATGATTGTATAAAATGAGAGGAAGGAGGGGTTATTTATAGAGAAATTTGAATTCTCTAGAGAATTCAACGGTTGAGATTAAGCCAACTAGGCCAAGATGGAGGGCTATGGTGAGTTGAGGACTCACAATCCCTCACACCTTGACATGTGGAATGTGAGATGGCTTAGGATGGGATGATGTGGAAGTGAGGTGGAAAGAAGGTACATGATGTGGAGGAAGGACAAGTACCTTGGAAAAGGGATGATGTGACCTCTCAATGATCACATAAGGAAGAGAAGAATCTTGGGTGAATAAAAGTGAATTAAAATTTCACATGATTGGAAGAATCTAGTGGATAAAACAAGGTTCCCAAACAGGTGGGAACTTGCCACATGTGAGTGATGTGACAAGTCAAAGATTCTAGAAGACTTTGGCACATGTGAAGTGAAAAGTCAAAGGTTATAGAATTTGCATGGGGAAGAGAAGATTCATTGGAGGAATAAAAGTGAATTAAAAATTCACATGGGGAAGAGAGGATCCTTGGATGAATAAAAAGGAATTAAAAATTCCTTGGGGGATGAGGAGAGTTGACCAAGGTATTGATTAGGCTTAACTGATCAGTAATTAGAAGATAATTAGTGGTTAAGGAAGATTAGAGGCCAACTTGAAAAGTTGGAGGATGTGACACATCCTAATCAAGGATTAGGCATGTGCACATCCCTAATGAAGAGATTAGGAGGTGGGTTAGGATTAAGTGAAGGGTATGTGCAGGATCATGATGGGCCAAAAAGTGGCGATATGTAAGCCATAAGATGGCCCATGTGGCTGACGACTTTTTTTTTACCCAAAATTGATGAAACGAAAAGGGTTTTTAGAGGATATTCTCAGGTTTCCACCAATATAAATTATACTTTACTTTTAATTTCATAAATAATTATTATTTATTTTCTATTAGAATTACGAATAAAGTCCTGATTGATAGGCTGATTGAAAAACATCTCTAAATTTCAAACGGTGTCACATTTTTTGAATCTAAAACATGTGTCACATTCTATGCTTTGCATACTATAGGATTAAAAAAAAAAAATTGAATTTCATGAATTTTTGACCAAGTTAAGGTGGTTAGATAGACGACCTTTTATATTTTTTAAAAGTTGTAATAAAAAATTCATAATTAATTATTTACTTGGAAATACATTATAAAAAAATATGCATCACATTGGGACATAAGTCCTCTACTTATATATAAAATATTATAAAAAAATATTATCATTTTATTGTGGTTAGGGTGGTCAAACAGACACCTACTTCTTATTTTAACACTGAAATTTAAATACTATTGCATTGAAATTTCAAATTTTCACCAAATAGATTTTTTTAAAAAAATAAAGGTCTAGTATTTTAGAGACTACATTCAATTTTCTACAGATTCTATTTTTACTTTTTTTTGAAATAATATAGATAACTTATTCAAATTTTTACGTCAAGTTGTCTAACTCTGATTTTTTGTCTTTTTATTGCCACTTAAGGACTTGTTTTTTCCATGATGATCCTACACATACCTTGAAAGTGATGTGATATGTGAAGAATTAAATAAATGTCATATTTATTTAATTCATTTGATGAAAGGGGAATTAAAGGGGTAAGGTATTTAATTATTTAACTAGATACCTTAGGGATTATAGGAACTCTAGAGGTATTAATTAAATAATAGTGATATTACTTAATTAATGCAAATAAGAGGATATTTAGATGAAAAGGGGTAAATTTGGACAAATGAAGTGTCCAAATTTAGGTGTCTACATTTTTCCCTTCTTTGATATGGTGTTATGAAGTAGAATCATTTTAAAGAATATTAAAACGTAGAACCCATAAGAAGATGATTAGATTGGGAAAGATGCCCTAGTCATTCAAAGTAGTGACTAGGAAGAAAGATGATGGGGGTGAAGATGAAGATTAGGGATTGAGGATGCCCCCTCGAGAGGACATGTGGGTTCAAGAGAACACGAGTGTGCTCTCGAAATGGATGAGACGATGAAAGGGGAAATGAGGAAGATGATGGAAAGTGATGGATAAGGGAGGATGACAAGTGATAGGAGATGATGAGAATAACAAATGGATTCTAGGACAAATATGATGTTTCTCCAGTCAAGCTACAAGCTAAAATGGGTTGAAGATGGATGGAGTGTTGTTGATGAGGAAATGGTATGTCCCAAGACAACACAAAAGGATAGGGAAGGCTATGGTCGATGATGATGATGAAAGTTTTTTTGATGAGGGAGGGATACATCCCAAAACAACATGAGGATAGGGAAGAATATATCCCGACGAAAGGGTTGTTGATGAGGGAAGGATACATCCTAAAACAAAACCAAAGGATAGGGAATGATACATCCCGATATGGATGACGACGGTGATGATTGGATCAAGGCTTGTAGCAAGGCTGGGAACAAGACCAAGGATGTGATGAGATGGTTTGTGCTAGATTGAATGGGTTAGGAGTGGATGGAGATGTGAGATGGTTAAAAGGAATGATAATGGAGGTAAAGAAGCAATGCAATGGAAGATGCAATTTTCCATTTTTGGAGCACTGATTTTTTATATAGCATAAGACACTAGATACCATGGTATGTGGAACCAAGGTAGATTAGTGTCTAATGCATACACAAACACAAAAAACAAGAAGGCTATCCCAACACCCCAAAGTCGCGATGACTTTGATTGGGCCAGGTATTGAGATAACCACAAGCACAGAAGGATGTCCTAGCGTAACACAAGACCTCAGGGGTCTTGGTGGGTACTACATGGGACAACCAAGAAGACAACAATAGACAAAGATCAAGATATGCCCCTATGTTAACCAGTCAAAACATACCATAATATGATAGATCATGGTGATCTTGATGAGGTATAATAGGAAGCTCAAATGATAAACAAAAAATCATAAGAATCAAAAGATCACAAGAAAAATTCAAACATCCTTTGCCATAGGATCAAAAGGGTGGACAGGATTGATGAGGTCTGTTAGGAAGGATACATCCTGTTGAGACCAAATATGGAGGATAGATTGGCTGATCAACATGATGTAGGATATTCAAAACCGATTGGATCTAATGATACAAGTGGATCCTTGTTTGTAAGCACTAGCTGGGATAGGGACATACTTGATGACATGATAAGACAACAGGATGACAAGACACCAGACAACAAAACTCTAAAGACCTAAGGGACACAAGACCGACACACCCTAAAGACCTAGGGGCTTGAGGGTTGATCAAAGATCAACCTTGCCTACATGAAAGTGCAGAGCCCTCGTAGTTAGATAATTCTTGACCATGGAAAAAAGCAGAAAGGGGATAATGGAGAGCATGATGGATGACGCAGACTAGAAAAATACCCTAGGGGCAAACGAAATGATTTAGACTTGCCTATGAGAGAGCGCAGGGGTGGCGTAGTTCGATACAAAGCCAAAGACAAATGATGGAAGATGCCAGAACAAACAAAAGACAAAGCCTCGAGGGCGGATCAAATGATCGACCTTACTTACATGAAAGCATAGGGGCAACGTAGTTCAGAACAAGACCAATGAAAAACAATGGATAAGGGATGATGAGATGACCATGATAAATGGATAAAAGGATGGATCTGGTATGATGAGACAAGATAGACTTGCAGGATTGGATAGGGCGATGGTTGATATGTGTAAGATATGTATGATGTGAAGCTCAGGGATGGGATAGGTAGTCAGATCATTAGAATATGAATCAGGAAGGTGAGACGATGGATAGATGAGCGATGAAGATATGATAAAGATGTGGTAAATAGATAGGAATGATGAAAGGGAGGTAGCAGGGCATTGGATTGCATGGGGGTAGCCTATAGCTAGATACCAATAACAAGGGATTATGAAATAGGAGGAAAATAGAAGTAAATGGATGACTGGATAAATATGGGGAGATAGAAAGATGCTAGGATAGGTGGATAGAGGGATAAGGAATTGGAAGGATGGAATGGATTAGTGGATGGATAAATGGATGGGGAGATAAGGATGGAAAGATGGAAAAGGACTAGTGGATGAGAGTATAGGAAGATAAGGATTTGGTAGAGGGAAGGGATGACTAGATGGATAAGTGGATAGGGAGGTAAGGATGGGCAAGATGGCGAGATAGAGAGGATTACCTAGAGGAATGGATGAACGATGTCTCCAAGGACCCAATCATAAATAAGGAGATGCCACCACTCTAGATGTGTCCTACGTGACGAGGAAAGGTGGATAGCGGGATGTGCGGATAAAGGAGTGAGATGGACAATGGAAGATAGATAGAGGTGGATAAGATGCATGGACAATGGAAGATAGAGAGAGGTGGATAAGGAATATGATAGTGTATGCATGAGGGGAATATATGTCAAGAGGTGTCCAAAGCATGTATATAGGTTTTCCCCTATCTTTATCGAGATCACAAGGAAGATGGAGGGACTGGGATGAATGGGATAGGATGGATAGGAGGCGGAAGATAGGAAGATGTAGGACATGGAGGAAAGGAATGTGTAAGTGGATGTTGCCCCCAATCGTGGAAGGAGACTAGATGGGGGATTCATGCATGATGCTTGTTTGCTAGGTTTTCATCATGGTACTTATCCAAGGTGTTTGTTTTCCAAGTTTTCACCATTGGACGAATGATTTTCTCTTTACTATTTTCTTTTTTCTTTGTTTTTCCTCTTTTTCTCTTTTTTGTTTTGTTGTATTTTTTCTGACTTTTTGGACTAGGATGTGGACGGAGATGGATAAAGATAGGGATATGGATATGCAGATTTAGAGGATAGTTGATAAGGAGATGGATGAAGGACTCAAGAATCAAGTTCCATATGAGGTAATAAGAGCCCATGTGTAAAGTGACCATCGAATGTTGGTACAACCTTAGTAGGAGAAATGGATTATGCAAGAGGATGAATCAAAGGGATTGGATGGGGGAGATAGGGGGGATAGTGGATGGGGTGTTGGAAAGTGTATGGATGGAATGATGGAGTGGATGTGTTATAGGGGAAGGTGTTCAGGACCAACATTGGAACATGTGGTGGATGTGAAATGAGAGGAGGGTTGATGGATGGAGAATGTGGCAAGACTGGAGGTGTTGGGATAGTGAATTTTGGGACATAAGGACTCGAAACAGATTTAGGAGATGGAGGATGTGAATTATGAGCATTGGGAATAGAAAATTTGGATGTCGTCATGGATTTTTAATTTGAAGGCATTGCCTCTTTTTTCTTTGGGATCCACATGGTATTGATTTTTTCTTTGGTGGGCCTTGGTGGCTATTTGGATTGATTTGCATTTTGGATTCGATTTTTCTTTTTGTCAACATATCTTTTGGAGGGGACATGAGGAGCTGTAGATTCATGTGGATGTTTGGATTTATATATTTTTGCTTTGCCATCCAAAGTGATTTTAGTAGAAATGGGATGGGTATGGGGAGATGGATGATGTGGAGATGACATGGATGGAGTGATAGAAGTAGGCATTTGACGAGGAAGTGTGGATGGAGGATGCGAGATAGCATGCATGGAGGTGTTCCTTTGTTGATCATTATTTGGAGTTATGAAGGTAGGATTTTTATGCTGTGTACGAGGGATAGGGGGTGGATGAATGAAAGGATGAATAGGATAAGATGGAGGGGGTGATTTTGGGATATAAGGACCCAAAATAGACTATGTATATGGAGGATGTGTGGGGTTTGATGGGGGGATATAAGAACCCATAGTAGATGGAGGATGAGAAATGATGGATGGAGGGACATAAGGACCCAAAATGGATTTAGAGGATGAGGGAGGAAGATGGACAATTATTTTGAGGTAATATGATGGAGGAGGGGGGATGGTAGCAAATTAATTGGTAGAACGATGGAAATTACCTCTTGTGCCTTTAGAAGAGGATCTTTTCGGATGTACAAAGGTTGTACCAACATCTCTGGAGGGGAAGTTTTGGGAGATATATCCAAGACCATGTGTGCCTGGATGTTCTTTGACTTGGATGGGCTCTAAAGTACCTTGCTCATGAAGGCCTAAACCTTTTCTTTGATAGTTCATCTTTTGGAAGCATGATGCGAGTCCCTTATTAGGTAAAGGAGGATGGGTGGTGCATATACTTTGTTTTTATTCCACAAGAAGACCACCATGGACGCATGTAATGTTACCGAGGTGATAAAAAATTGGTGTTGGGATGGCAAGCAATGATGGAGGCTTGTGCGATGGAGATGAGGGGAGAGAAACATCTTGATTGGGAGGAGGAGGTGATAAGGGATTGGGAGAGGAATTAGGGAGTATGTTAGGATATGGATTTATGGAAGTGGATGAGAAGGGCTCATGAGATGGAGTGATTGGATCGTGAATGCAAAGGGGATCATGGGATGGAGTGGATGAGATAGTGTGATCTTGAGATGGGGTGGATGGGAGGATAGGATCATGAGATGAAATGAACAAAAGACTATGTTCTTGATATGGATTAGATGGGATGGAAGGATCTTGTTTTGGAGGAGGGGATATGCTTGTATGCTTTGGATCAAGATCTTGGCATGACTCATCTTGTGTGGGATGTATGATGATGGAAGAGTGTTGGAGGGACTCCTCAATTGGGGGAGATAGGAGGATGGAGGATTCATGAAGGTCATGGGATTGAACTTTGTGAATATTAGGATTGAGAGGAGGGGATTGGATGTCTTCAATGGATTGGGTGGATCTAGTAGTAGAAGATGGGGATTCAATGGATTCAATGGGTTTGACAGGCTCAACTATTGGGACGTTGTTAGGAATGGTAATGGGAGTGATAGGTGTAAGATGGAGGATGGCCTCATCACTATTGATGGTACATGATAGAGTGGGAGGGAATTGTTTCTCAACATCAATACATGGATGTGGTGATGTCTCTTCTATCATGAGTCCTTCGATGACATCTGGAAGGGATGTAGGATTAGGTGGGGTGATGGGAATGGATGGAGGTTTAGGGATGGTTGGAGGAGTAGGATTAGGGATTGGTGGATTAGAGTTAGATGAGGGGATGGAAATGGATGGAGGATTGGGAGGAGATGGATGATTAGGATTAGGGATTGGTGGATTATATGAGTGGATGGGCGGATTAGGATTAGATGTAGAACTAGGAGGATGTGGAGGATTATGATTAGATGAATGGATGGGATTAGATGGAGGACTAGGAGGAGATGGAGGATTAAGGTTAGGGATTGGTGGATTAGGTGAGTGGATGGGTGGATTAGAATTAGATTTAGAACTAGGAGGAGATGGAGGATTATGATTAGATGAGTGGATGGGACTAGATGGAGGACTAGGAGTGGTTGGGGGACTAGGTGGGTTATGTTTAGATGGAGGATTAAGATATAATGTGGTGAAAGGGGAAGTGATGTAGGAGGATGCAGATGGTGAATTAAGATAGGGGGATGCAAATGTTGGATTAGGTTGGGGAGATTGGGATGGTGGGTGATAGTAGGAAGATGTGGATGATGGATTAGGAAAAGAGGACATTGGTGGTGGATTCACGTAGGAGGACATGGATGGAGGATTAGGATGGAAAGATGTGGAATTAATGTAAGGATATTAGGATGGTGGATTGTGATAGGAAGGTGTGGATGTTGGATTAGAAGAGGAGGATTGAGGTGGTTGACTACAATAGCAGGACATGTATGGTGGGTTGGCATAGGAGGATAGGGATGGTAGATTAGGATGAGAGGATTGAGATGGTGGATTAGGATAGGAGAAATATTGGGATGGGGGATTGTGATAGGAAGGTGTGGGTGTTGGATTAGGATGGGAAGTTTGGGATGTGGGATTAAGGTAGAGGTATTGGGATTGTTGATGATGATAAGGAGAGGAGGATATGGATATTGGGTAGGATAGAGGTTGAGAGGGAGGACATGATGAATATGTCGATGCTGAGGATGTTGGATATCCCTTGTCAAGGGTAGCATAAGGACCGTTATTAGGCACAGATGAAGGCATGGTGGGATAGTTCGAAGAAGTAGTTGGATTTTGGGAGGTGATTGGAGAGAGCTTGCTAGTAATGATAAAATCAAGGGGGTTTATATAACACTCTTCGTGATCAACATGACTTTCATTATCATCATCAACATAGTTAGGATTCCCCTTGACTACTATTATTGGTCATGCGAGAGAGGGATACAGATTCATGATGGATAAAAAATGGATATGGATTGAGAAGATGGAGGGGACTAGATGATGGAACAATAAATATGATGGATTGGAGGAAGATGTAGGTGGACTAAAGCTCAAGTTGGGATATTGGATTAAAGCTCAGATTCAGATGATGGGATGAGGGAACGAAAATTGAAAAGAGTAGACAAATACTTGGAATGGGTGAATGGATAAATAAAGCAAGAGAAAAACAATCGAAATGGGAAAACTAGTTGCCGAAATGGGTGAACAGCTTCACGGAACAGAATCGTGTTAAAGCTCAGATTTGGGTTCGATGAAATCTTAGATTAGGATTAGATTAAAGCTCAGATTAGGATTATGTGATTAAAGGTCATATTAGGATTGTATTAAGGCTCGGATTGGATTGGAGGATATGATAAGATTGATTTGAAACCAAGTTCAGGCAGTTTTAAAAAATTGTCAGATTTTGCCTCTTTAGGAAACTTCATAGGCGTACCCTTGAGAGTTCATTTTTTTCTCCAAAAAATACCCAATACTAAGATAGGATGAATTTCCAACTAACATCCCAAATTTGAGACATGCATTCCGAGTTATTAACGAAAATGATTTTTTAGAAACTAGAAAAAAAACACTAAATTGTGATTTTGAGGGTCAAGATGAAACTTCAAGGCCTCAAAAATGTGTTAAAACGGGGTCCAACTAATTCAAGGTTTGTTGGGAATCCACATGCCACCTCACAATGCAACCACCCGTAAAATTTTAGCCAAAACCCATATCGGATTCAAAAGTTATGGCCTCTAGAAGTTTCTACATAGAAATCAAAATCCTCAAAACGAAGTCTAGATGATTGGGATGGATGATTTGATGATAGATATGGACTCAAATTTCATTGATGGGATCAAAGCTCCGATTAGAATATGATGGGATTGATTCCGTCGATCGGATTTGGAGGCTAGATTTGTTGTTTGCCAACTTTTTGGTGCAAAGGGGCGAACTTGCCCTTTCGGGGCAGATTTTCCCTTCTGTAGGGCACAAAGGGGCGAATTTTCCCCTTCTAGAGGGCAGGTCTGCCCCACTAGAGGGAAGGTCCCCCCTTCTAGAGGGCAGGTCTGCCCCACTAGTTTTGGACTCTCTAAGCAGGTAAACGGGTTGTTAGAATGAAGAGACGGGTGATTGGAATGGGGTGTTAGATAATCGGATTGGGGAAATAGGTGACTGGAGTGGATGAGCAAGCACTCAGAACTAATAAACGATTGATTGGAATGGATAAATGACTCTTAGGTTGTGGAGATGAAAGATCGAAATGAGTGAACGATTGATCAAAATGGATGAACAAATGTTGGGATGGGGAGCTTGATTCTCGGAATGTATGACACTTTACTCGCAATAGGGAAACGATGCCTTGAAACAGAATGTATGCAAGTTTTCCTTTTGGTGAAAAATGGAGATAAATAGATGTTTGGATTAAGTAAATAGGTGCTCGAAATGAGGGAATGATTTCCTTGACTGAGGGGATGATCACTCAATACGATGACAAGACGTTCAAAATAGGGGGATGATTGCTCAGAATGTGAAAACAAGCAAACAGGTGCTTGAAATGGTTAAATGGAGGCTTGGAATGGTTAAATGGACGCTTGGAGCAGTTAAATAGTTGAATGAAGGCTTGAAATGGTCAAATGAGGTGAAATTGTCAGTTCAAGAGGGCATATTCGCCCCTCTGCAGTCAAAATAGTGAATCAGGAGGGAAAATCCGCCCCTTTGCAGTAAAAATAGTGAATTAGGAGGGAAAATCCGCCCCTCTATAGAAAACAGGCACTTGGTTTAGATGAAATAGATTATGGCAAGCACTTGAAATGACACAATGAGGGCGACTTATCCAAAATTTATTGGTTTCTCACAAAAAGACATTTTAAGCAAGCACAATCCTATGATTAGTGTTAAGGGTATGGCCAATGAAGGTCTTAATCTAGGATGCACAAGGTTTCTAGGGAGTCCTCAATATACTCTCGGTACGTGAGGCCCAGACCGTGAACACCAGCCCATCACAAGCGTGAGTCGAGAACCCCAGCGAGATATTGAAAGGCTCAAACCAACTCTTCATGTCTATCTAGGTATCACCCCAGCTTCGATGCTTCGCCAGACACGATGTGATTGGATTGGGGTACAACTTTGGCTCTCCCCCCTTTTTATACCCCACAGGTACGCGTGGTTGGGATCGTCCCTTGGGGTGATGAAATCCCCAAGCGGGTCCCTCTAAAAAGAAGGCACTAATCATTTTCAACTACTCCCTAGGTTCACACAAAGTGCGAGGGGAAAGTGAAAACAAACTAATGCCCCCTTTGGGTAACACAAAAACATGCACACCATAGTAAATATTACTTCCCCCTAATTAAACTATGTGCCTAGATGAAAATAACAAGGAAAGTCTTTAAAATTTGAATAAATGGATGGCCCTGCAAATAAATGTTAGTTGTTTTATCCTTCATTCTTTGTGAATTACAATAGTATGCTGCAAAGTATTAGCAAGAAATCTAACTACAACCACAAACAAACAAGGTTAGGGGGTTAGAACTTCAAAACAATAAAAAATTGAGGCAAAAACAAAGCTAAAATGCCTATTTTTACCTTCCAAAGCATGTTGTTTAGGGAAAATCCGCCCCTCTGGAGTCAAGATAGTGGAAATAATAGGGAAGGTCCACCCCTCTGCAACAAAATATGTCAGAAACAGTGAACCAAGAGGGAAGGTCTGCCCCTCTGCAACAAAATATGTCAGAAACAGTGAACTAAGAGGACATGTTTGCCCCTCTGCAGCAAAATATGTTAGAAACAGTGAACTAAGAGGGCAGGTCCACCCCTCTGCAGCAAAATATGTCAAAAATAGTTAACCAGTAGTGCAGGTTCACCCCTCTGCAGCAAAATATGTCAGAAACAGTTAACCAGCAGGGCAAGTTTGCCCCTCTGTAGCAAAATATGTCAGAAACAGTTAACTAGTAGGGTAGGTCCACCCCTTTGCAACAAAATATATCAGAAACAGTTAACAAGGTAGGGCAAGTCCACCCCTCTGCAGCAAAATATGTCAGAAACAGTTAAACAGTAGGGCAGGTCCGCCCCTCTACAACAAAATATGTCAGAAACAGTGAGAACAACAGGGCAGGTTTGCCCCTCTGCAGCACACTGGAGGGCAAGTCCGCCCCTCTGTGACCTGGACCTACAAACAACTAAACAACAACAAATGTGAAATAAAGGGACCCATTTGTGGGTCCCACCAGGCATGCCAGAAATGTGATCTCTTAAGTGTTCTCCCTATTATAATGATCCAAAACAAGCTAATAAAACAATAAAATGAAGAACACAAAGAGTACACCTCAAGATTAACCTAAGGAATGATGAGCAAGGAAACAAGATGAAATAAAACAATGGATGATTATACCTTTGTGCTGCAAATTCCTTGGTTGACCCTTGATATTGTGTGCTTTGTATACTCCTTGGATAGCAAACGAGATCAAAGATGCAAGATGAGATGTAAGATGAATGAGGGTGTGATAATGGTGGATTCAAATGCTATGGTGAAGGAAAAAAATATTCAAATGGCAAAGTAGCAAGAGTTTGGTAACACAAGCATGCTTGTCTAAAATGAGAGGAAGGAGGGGGTATTTATAGAGCAATTTGAATTCTCTAAAGAATTCAATGGTTGAGATTAAGCCAGCAAGGTGAAGATGGAGGGCTATGGTGAGTTGAAGACTCACAAGCCCTCACATCTTGACATGTGAAATGTGAGATGGCTTAGAATGAGATGATGTGGAAGTGAGGTGAAAAAAAGGTACATGATGTGGAAGAAGGACAAGTACCTTAGAAAAATGATAATGTGACCTCTCAATGATCACATAGGGAAGAGAAGAATCTTGGATGAATAAAAGTGAATTAAAATTTCACATGATTGGAAGAATTTAGTGGATAAAACAAGGTTCTCAAAAAGGTGAGAACTTGCTACATGTAAGTGATGTGACAAGTCAAAGATTCTAGAAGACCTTGGCACATGTGAAGTAACAAGTCAAAGGTTCTAGAATTTGCATGGAGAAGAGAAAATTCCTTGGAGGAATAAAAATGAATTAAAAATTCACATGTGGGGAAGAGAGGAGCCTTGAATGAATGAAAATGAATTAAAAATTCTTTGGGGGATGGGGAGAGTTGACTAAGGTACTGATTAGGCTCAAGTGATCAATAATTAGAAGATAATTAGTGGTTAAAGAAGATTAGAGGCCAACTTGCAAAATTTGGAGGATGTGACACATCCTAATCAAGGATTAGGCATGTGCACATCCCTAACGAAGAGATTAGGAGGTGGGTTAGGATTAAGTGAAAGTGATGTGATATGTGAAGAATTAAATAAATGTCATGTTTATTTAATTCATTTGATGAAAGGGGAATTAAAGGGGTGAGGTATTTAATTATTTAACTAGATACCTTAGGGATTAGAGGAACTTTAGAGGTATTAATTAAATAATAGTGATATTACTTAATTAATGCAAATAAGAGGATATTTAGACGAAAATGGGTAAATTTGGACAAATGAAGTGTCCGAATTTAGGTGTCTACATCTATATAACAAAAAATATTTGTTCTAAGAACATTTCAATTTGAAACTTTAAAAAATCCTTATTTATATCAAAATTAGTTAGCCGTATACAAATTTTCAAACAATCTCTAGTGGCATCAATATTTTATTATTAACTTTGACGAATGTTTGCAATTTCATTATTATTCACTATTAACCTTTTCTCAATGCTTGTAATTATGCCATTATCAAATTTTAATATAAATTGAAACCAATTAACTATTTACTTTATTAAAAATTTGATATATAATCCTATAAGTTTAATAAGTAAAAAATTAATAATGTTTGGTCTGAAAATGATTTTTTACACATCAAATAATATGTAATTCATTACTCATTTTATTTAATACATATGAAATGTCTATGGGTTCCATCTTCCTCCATTTATATTCTCATTGTTTCTTCTTAGTGTGAGTGTCATTTTTTTTTTCAATTTTTTTCTTTTTTTCTTTTTAATCTTTCTTAGTTTGTTTGGTCCCATGTTATTTACTTAATATTTGGGTTCCATCTTCCTCCATTTGTTTTGTCCCATTATATCTCAATATATGGGTTCCATCGTTCTTTATTTATTTCATCTCATTATATCTAATTAGTATGTAAAATTCATTTTCCTTCACTTCTTTCATCACTTATAGCTACTTCATTTATTTCATCTCATTATATTTGATGAGTATGCGAGTTCCATTTTCCTCCATTTATTTAGTCATGTTACTGTTTATTTTGTCCCATTATATTTGATTAATATGTGACTTCTATTTTCCTCCATTTTTAGTCACATTACTGTTTATTTCATTCAATTATATTTTATTAACATGTGCACTTCATTTTCCTCCATTTCTTTAATACATTACCGTCTATTTCATGCATTAGATATGATTAATATGTGAACTTCATTCTCCTTCATTTATTTTATCACTTATAACCACTCCATTTATTTGGGATATAGTTACCATATAAATTTCATTTTCATCCCTTTTTTCCCTCCTATAATGTCTCCTTAGTTTTCCTGGCAGGCACATAAGAAAATAAGCTAACAATATTTAACAAAAACTAACTGCAGAAGGAAGATGGAGGCCACATACAAACTGAGATGATAAAAACTTACTAGAAGGTGGGTAACAAGTTCATGTCTAACATTCCGTTCTTTTCATATTAAAAGACACGTCAATCTTTTACCGTTTCCTTTGAACATCACAAAACCGCCGGCTACAAATAAAAATGATCTTCGAACCCGGTTTTCTAGAAGCCCGTGAAAAGGGAAATGTGCAGTAAGTTTCCAGACGATCAGATTTGGGGAAAAACATTTAACGGAGCCGTCATCGTCACACACACTAGAATTTGGCTTTACTAATAGAGCGCTCAGACTGCTTATTGGATTCTCAGCATATTTTTATTTAGTTTTCTATTTTAAAAAAAAGTCAAACAATTCTAAACGGAGTACTTCAAGAATTTAAATTAATAATTTAGAAAGGTTAGTGGAACTTTTTGTTGTGTTATCGAAGAGGTTTATTAAAAGTGGTTACATATATATCGGATGGTATTTTTGGTGAGGGGCATAACTTGACACGTGTATCATATTGAAATTAGCCCAATAAATGTAATCATAATTTTTTATTTTTTATTTTTAGAAGAACCATATATTAATAATAAAATGCTTTATACTTATGATTGGTATAAATTTATATTGTTGTATCATATTTGTAAAATGTTTTGTACATTTAATTCAAATTCATAGATCTATTTATAGTAATATGATGTGATAGTCATGGACTATTTGATAAAAACAATGAAGATAAATTTAAATTAAAATTCATTATAGTGATGGATACTTCCATAAACAAGATTCAAACATTCAAACTTAAATGATAATAAGAAAAGTAAAAGACCTTGGAGTTGCGAAATCTATACAAATTGTTAACAAAAGAACCTTAACAACTTATAAGCTATGCTAAAAAAATATACTTCACGATGTTCCTCACCAACAAAAAAATTGGTAAAGATCACACTAATGAATAAACATTTATATCAATATTATATATTAATTATCAAAATATTGGTATAATGTAGTTTACAATAAAAATTTGTTAGTAGATATTGATAATCTATACAAATATAAGTGGTTAGAAAATACAATTTAAGATTATTAGATGAATAAAAAAAATTGTACATCATTAAATATAGGTAGTGATATTAGGAGTGGGAGGACGATAATCTTATTGAGAAAGGTTCCAAGTGGTAATTGTCCAAACACCCAAGTGATAACATCTTAATCATCATTGATTGTTGATTATAAGCACCACTAACACACCTCAATCATATAATAGAGGCACAATAGACCCCTCAATATTTCTCTACACCTACCTAGATATTTCTAACAAGGATAAAGTGGCAACATTCTCTTTAAATTACTACTATATGATATATGTTTACTCAATATGCAATGCACTCCTTATATGATTGAGGAGATATATGCATGTCCATAATTCTTCAACTCATATTTTTAGTCCCAACCTTTGAGATGATGACTATTTTATGGAAGGGTTAGCTTTGGAGTGTAAGATTTAAATATTGAGTAGAGTTGATTTTGTTGTTCCTTGTGACCTAGTCTTATATCTAGACAAAAATGGTTGTAATAGAATTTGGTTGATGGATTTTTAGTAGGAGAATAAAATAGATTTTATTGAGTAAACTATGATTGGATATTTATAAAATTTATGCAAAGTGGCATAAAATGAAGGTCTTAAAGTATAGGATATGAAAGTTTGTTTTTTATATTTTTCTCCCACTTTGTTGTACATGTGAATATATGTGAATTGTGAATGTAGAAATATATAGTAGAAAGTAAATAATCATGAAGGGATACCATCTTGTTTTTATTAAATGATGTCTTGCTATCCTTAGGTATTTACAATTTTTTTGTCATTTCTTGTAATTAGACACAAATAATTACTTGTCACTATATTAATCATTAGTGCTAGACTTAAACATAATAATTTGTCTCACACTTTTCTCTTTTTGTAATGATCTTGGACATGATTAATAGACATGTTTGTATATATTAAAGGCTTTGGAGGAAGCCATGTAATCACATTTAATATTTATATCTCCAACCCATCTTCCATAGGGAAAGGGAAAGCCCTATTTTGCATAGGATTTGCAAGTTTCATCTTCACATAATTGGATTCTTGAATTTGGTACTTCAAGTCATATGAAACATTCACATGATCTAATTTTCACTTTGCAAACGCTTACAATATTGTAGTGAGAGATCTTCACAAATTCTTGCTTTAGGATCATGTACAATACGATTAGCCAATGGGCACATCCATGATGTGTTACTAGTTCTAGAAATTTCTATTAACCAACTTTCTATCTATCAAATGTTCTGTTATGGTGAAGGAAATATAATTTATTTCACATCACATGATGTATTCATTTAAAATATTCGTGCTCACGCAAGAGAGTTGTTGCTACAGGGAGTAGTTATCATGGATATCGTATAATTTGTATGGTTTTCAATCTACTTCAAGATCACTTCCATTGCACATATTGATTATTCAAGTTTTCTATGATACAAATGGTTTGGTCATATAAATTATAGGTATCTTCAATAATTAAGCACATAGGATGTGGTGATTGGTATTTCCAAGATTTAATACACTAAGGGAGCTTCTCAAGGTTTTATTCTTGAGAAACATCATCAAGATCTATTTTCCCAAGTATTAGGAATCTTGAAATATTCCAAACCAATTTTTTTTTGTTTTTTCAATTGCAAATTACAAACAAACGCACCCGTTAAGGTTAGCTCTAAACCAAAACGATGCTGAAGCAACTCTAACCAGAATGTACACCAGGTTCCCGATGAGGGCAAGGCGTGAGCATTGGTCAGAAGATCTGAATGCCGAAACAAAGCTGGAAGGAACTCTAACCAAGGATGGCGCCAATGATGGCGAGCATATGGTCAGAGGGTCTTAATTGAAATGCTTATACAAGAACTCTAACCAAGGATGCGCCGGCGAATGACGAGCATGTGGTCAGAGGGTCCCTACCATCTAATATACTGAAAGCAAACTCAACACCAAGTATGTGCTACCCAATTCCAGTATGGAAATGAGGCGACCATATGGCGGAGATCAAAGGAATACAATTGCGATTACAGAAAGTAAAGTAAGACTAAGAGAAGTGTTGACAGTAATACTGTTCAGCTTACAATGAAATATATAATGCCTGCAAGATCAAGTATTAGAGCTCTTCAATTTGCTGCAACAATAAGGAATCTTTCACAAGCCTTTAATGATTTCCTAACACCAATCCAAGAAGGAGAATGCAGATTTCCTCAAATCTGTTATGACAGACCTGCAATTTAAATTATATAACCAGCATGTCTGTAACCCACTGAATTGCTCATATATCACTCAAAACTAACCCAAATGACTTCAAGTTTGATGCAATAGACCTTCAAAATGATGGCGCCTAGTTTAGTAATAAGAAATGGCAACTAAAAGTGGTTATTAATTACTGGTACGAATCCCCAGGCACTCCAGGAAGTACGGCTTTCAAGGAATGACGAATTTGCTTTATAAAATCACAAACTTCATATTAAAATCTGCAAATATTCATGAAGGGTCGCCACCAACAGGGAAACACAATGAGACAATACCCAGAACGAGAATGTTTATGATTTGAGACTTGTGAACAGAAACATACATTCAGCAATCATGACCAGCAACTCTGGAATCCACTAAAATGCTCACAACTCACTCAATACTTGCCAGAATGACATGAGACCTGATGCAAACGAAAGCTATAATGATGGCAATGAGGACTAGACCAAGAAACAACTAACAAATTGAAGTATTCTTTTTTCTAAACATTTGCCAGGCAGACCAGAATGGTACGGCCAATAGAGAGAGGCGATTTTGCTTTTAAAAAATAAACACTCAATATTAAAATCTGAATTTTTGCAAGAAGGGTCGCCCCTATCAAAGAAACTCAATGAATCAATACCCAGAACGACTGTATTTTTATTTTCAGATTTATGAGTGAAACTACAGATTCAGCTTGACTTCAGCAACTTCAAAATGAGACTGAAATGCAAATCTAGAACTCCATAAATGCAAGATACTCAACTGAAATGCAAGACAAACCTATTACAAACTATCTCTCAACTAGTTGCTATCTTTCAAGCAAGAAGAAGAGCCAAGCTAGGAGGCATTCATTCCTCGAAGCAATCCCAAAGCCATTCCGGCAGCATAACAATATCATAAAACATAAGATGATCAAATGAGAACCCAAGGCTTCCTTTTATAATTTTCCGTTGACCTTCTCGAAACCCTAACCTTCTTTTAAGAGTCAAACCCTAATCCTTCAGCAAATGGCGTCCTTTTCTTCAAGTTGTAATTTTGACTTTTAATTATTAATTTATAACCTTGGAAATGGCGTCCCACTTAAGGCTTTTAAATCAACCTTAATAAATTCAATATTAACTCAATGATGGCGCCACCCTTCAAGTCCACTTTTTAAAATAACATTAAGTTAATAGACTAGGCCAAGGTGATAAAATAACCTTAAAATATAATGTTATTTAAATAGAATGAGCTTATCTCTCTGAAACTGCATTCCGAAGCTAGAAACTGAATAAGCCACTTGAGTCAACTGAAGAGGAAGGTCAACTGTGCCAAGACCAACAAGTTCACTGCCCGAAATAGAATTTACTAAAAATAGTAAATTCCTGAAGATGCTCAGAGTGCCAAGAAGAATATACCATTGCGAAGCTCTCTGAAAACCCAGAAAGAATCCGCTATTGAAACAACCAACTCTGAGCCAGAACATCCTTCAAAATAGGAAACCCTAATTTTACCTTCCGACTAGCCTACGGGTCTCCGAAATAGGTCAACGGTCACTGAAAAGATCAGGCTCGAGAAGGGGACATTACAAATCTTGTGTCAAGGCACCCATCACATTAGTTCTTAATGATATTATGTCTTTTAAAACTTATTCTTAATGATATTATGTCTTTTAAAACTTTTTCATTTTTAGGGGTCAAGTACATGATCACCTAAGTTATCAAGATGATTTCTCATAATGTACATGGGTGTATTTTCTCAAGTAAATGAGTGAGATTTTCACTATTTTCAAGACCATAAAATATTTTTTTGAGAAGTAGTTAGATATTCATATTCAATATATATTCATAGATAATGGAGGGAATATGCTAACTAGATATAGATGGAGAAGCATTCAAGTTTTTTGTATGAATCTTAAATATATTTACAAGATTTGTTATTCATTTTATTCCCGTAGGCTTGGTATGATAAGATGGGTATCTTCATCCATTCTAGTTTCTCACATGATGACTTACACTAAAAGACATATGAAGGATATTTTCATTCTTATGTTGCATATGGATGATTTGATTCTCATATATATTTCTACCTCCATGATCTAAGGCATCCAAAGAGCATTGATGAAGTAATTTGATATGACAAATAACAAGCTTTTGTATTTCTTCCTTGATCTTCAAGTTCTTCATTCTTTTAAGGGGATTTCCACTTTAAAAAAAAATTATGCTCTTGATTTTCTTTATAGCTTCAACATGGTTGATTGCAAGAATGACCCTGTAAAATTTTAATCATGTGTTATTATATCTACCAATTTCTCTACACCAAAAATTGATGCTACATTATATTAGTAGTTTATTGCTAATATTTTATACTTAACTCATAAACATCATGATATTTCCTTTGTGATCAAACTTGTCACCCATTTATCCTAAGATCCTTTATGAGATTCATTGGAAGGAAACCAAATGTATCTTGAGGTACATCTAAAGCACACCTTATTTTGATATTCATTGTACACATAAAGCGCTTCTTGAGTTATGGGAGGTCATCTCATATTGGCTTGATGATGATGATAGTGATTGAAAGTTTACTTCTTGTTTTATAATCTTATACATAAAGCGCTTCTTGAGTTATGGGAGGTCATCTCATATTGGCTTGATGATGATGATAGTGATTGAAAGTTTACTTCTTGTTTTATAATCTTATACCTTACTTTTAGCCCGATTGCATAATTTTTAAAAATGTAGATAGATATTACATTAGAACCTATAGATGCTGAGTATTGAGGTGTTTTTTTCTAGCCAAGAGTTTCTTTGGCTTCAATAGTTGATGATCAAGTTCATATTTCTTCTTGATCATTGCACCACTCTTTGGTTTGATAATTAGAGTGTCATACAAATTTCATGCAACTAAATAGAGCATCAATGGACTAAGAGTATTGAGATCCACATGCACTCATTTAATAAATCATATGGGATGGTGGTGTTAGCTTGTTATATTTTCTTTTTGAGGAGCAGGTTGCAAACATGTTTGTTAAGCCTTTGGTACTACCTTGTTATCCTAAATTATGATTGGTTCTTGGGGTGAAGACTTTTTCTTGTAGGTTCATCTAAATTTGTTTTTCCTTCACTTGTATATGTTTTCTCTCTTTTGGAGAGGAATTTGTTTTCATTTTTTTTTCTCTTATATTCTATTTTTGAGAGATCTTTTGTACATGGGTACCTAATCGAGCATTAACCCATATTTGACTCCTTTTCTCTTTTCTTTTCAATCCCTAAGGTGCACTTAAAAGGGGTTGTTGGTGTGAATATGACATATTAACTAATTGACTCTCTTTTAGGTTCTTTACACTATTTAGTTTATCTTACTTAAGGCATAAACAATTTTGTGTCTCGATTCCTATGATTATGAAAAATGCCATAATTCTAAGTTTTTCTATATCTCACCCTTATCTATACATCTAAGGGCTCTCCTATATATTATCACCTTGTATGCATTGTATATTTATTGGAATATAACATTTTTTGTTGCTTTTCTATTGTGTGGAAGGTGTTTTTGGTGTTGTAGAGTGTTCCTACTCCTATGAGTCCTTTTGGTGACTTCAACACTCTTGCAACAAGTTTATCTCATAACCTAATACCTTTTTCCATCTATTCCAAATTGATTTACAACTAATTACTTGCATTCAATCTTACTTCATCCCTATCTTCTTATTCACCATTAATTAGCTATTTGTTCATCCTCATTTGTAGATACTTTCATATGATTGTTCCTAAACCTAATGTCTCCACCATTTTTTCATGCATCAATCTTGAGTGCCTCGAGATTGATCTTCGGGTGAGATTGATTCCAAATTTAAATTAAAAAATTTCCACCCTTTTTCACTTGCAATGTTGAATTGACTTGATACACATTTATATAATTTATTACTATGTCTTGATATGTAAAGTTATTTATTTGAATAATAAATTTAATGGAGTGACAATATAATCAAATAGTAAGAACATCTATATAACAAATAACATTTCAAACCCAGCTCTTTCATTAAATGTAAATTAATTATATAATTTTTATTTATATATATCTTTTACACATATTCATACATCTTATTTCATCATTTCAAATTACTTTTAGGAAAAGGAATATTAAAGTTAACATATTAAGTGTATGGAAGAAGAACTAAGACCATAAGTGCATTTAACTTGCCGTAGCCCATTATAGATAGACATTTACTGCATAAAAATTTGACATCATCTATCTATCTAGTGACACCAATATTTTATTATTAACTTTGTATTAACCTTTTCACATGTAGATGTATCATTATCAAAATACTAATATAAATGAAAATCAAATGACTATTTATTTGATTAAAAAAAAATATATTAATTCATAAGTTTAATGAGTTAAAAAAATAAATTATTGATTTCAAAATGAATTTTTATTTGTTAGAATCATTTTATTTAATGCATAAGAAGCTTCCATTATTTATTTTGGTTTGTAGGTTTCATTGTATCTTCTTAGTGCGAGTTTCATTTTTCTCCATTTATTTTGTTTTTTCTTCTTCACATGGATTCCATCTTTATTAGTTTGTTTGGTCTCATTTTATTACTAGCATGTGGGTTCCATCTTCCTCTATTTGTTTTGTCCCATTATATCTCCTTAGTGTATGATTTTCATCTTCCTAAATTTATTTTATCCGATTATATCTCTTTAGTGCATGGGTTCCATCTTTCTCTACCTATGCTGTCTCTATTATATCTAATTAGTATGTGAATTTCATTTTCTTCCACTTGTTTCTTCATTTATAACTACTCCCTTTGTTTCATCTCATTATATCCGATTAGTATGTGACTTTCATTTTCCTCCATTTATTTAGTCATGTTGTTGTTTATTTTATCTCACTATATTTGATTAGTATGTCAGTTCCATTTTCCTGCATTTGTTTAGTCACCTTACTCTTTATTTTGTCTCTTTATATTTGATTAGTATGTGAGTTCCATTTTGCTCCATTTCTTTAGTCATCTTGCTGTTCATTTTGTTCCATTATATTTGATTAGTATGTGAGTTTTATTTTCCTTCATTTCTTTTGTCAGTTTATTAGGGGATAGACTTTTCCTGCCAGTCCACAAATGACTAGTAAACCTGTCTCATGCCTGAAGACAATTTTCATATAACTGTTTTTTACATTTGAAAACAATTTATAATATGCCTGAAAACAATTTATAATTTTAAAATAATACATGATCTAAGATCAAATCTGATTTTATTTGAAAGATATGATTTTTTTTTGGGATAAAATCTGATTTTATTTGGAAGATTCCATTTTAGTTAGATACAATCTGATTTTATTTTGAAGATTCCATTTGAATGTTTTTTGACTTCATTTTCATCATATGAATTCAAAAGAAATTTTACAGCTATGATAGTATTTCTTTACTCCTCTAATACTATTTATTTAACAAAAATCAACAAATTTACTTGTTGATTATTATTTTTTACTTTGATATTTTCTGTTAATTGAAATATTTCTTCTTGACCTATGGACACATCCCTTGCATCCTCCCAAAGATAAGTATTCCCTTTATTTCATCCCATTATATCTGATTTGTATGTAAGTTTTATGCTAAAATATTTAATAAAAACTAAGTGCAGGAAGATGGAGCCCACATACCAACCCAGATAATCAAAGTTTGTTGAAGCTGGATAACAAGTTTATGTCTAACATTCTGTTCATTTCATATCAAAAGACGTGTCATTCTTTTATCGGCGTTTCCCGTTTCCTTTTTACTTTGGACTTCACAAAACCATCGGCTACAAATACAATTATCTTCAAACCCGGTTTTCTAGAAGCCCGTCAAAATAAAACCATGCAGAAGTTTCCAGCCGACCAGAATTGGGATAAGCATTAACGGAGCCGTCATCGTCACAGTAGAATTTGGCTTTAAAAAGTTAATGGAGGGAGCAGCCATTCTCACATTAAAAATAGCCTCGACCAAATCGACACTACTTTAAAAAAACTCTTTCCAGACACCAGAATAGAACAGTTATTAATGGCTGAAAGAGGGAGAAATTGTGGAAGAAGAGCAAGTTATAAGATGTCACAGCCTTCGATTTTAGTTGCAAAGAAGCCTTGGAATTCTCTCATGGAGTTCGGATTGTCTCTGCGCAGAGCAGCAGCTAAATTTCGAAATTTAAGGACGGTTGTTCCTGTGATTTTAGTATTATACGCTTTGTGCATTGGCGTGGGATCCATTATTTGGATGCTGCTTCTTCTTTTCCATATTGCCGCAAGAAATTTCTTTCTCAGCGATGTTGTGGATCTTCCAGAGGCGGCACACGAATTTGTGCTCCCTTCATTGCAATATATTAATGGAGCGCTGGGACTGCTTATTGGATTCTCAGTATTGATGCAAAGCTCGCCTCGCGCCTGTTTTCTCCGCATTAAGGGAGATTGTTTATGCAGGTGGAAGATTCAAGGGCTGCCCAAAGTAAAGTATGGGAGTTTAGTGGAAGCAAACAAGAAAGAAAAGTGTTGTATTTGTCTGGAAGGAATTGATGGCGAAGAGACTGTCAGAATCCTTCCCACATGTAAGCATTATTTCCACAGAGGGTGCATCGATCGATGGCTTCTCTGTCAGAACAATTGCCCTGTCTGTAGAGCTGCCGTTTGTCAGTTGTCCTGAAATTTTCAATCGGAACAATTTTACCGATTCAATTGTGTATATTATTTTTTACTTTGTAAATATTGAAATTACAATATACTGGCTAGCTATTTTACTGTCAGAAGATTCCATATGTATCTCCAACCTCCCCCTGTTTATTACTCATTTTAGTATGTTTCAAAAACATATAATTAATTTAGAAGATTGTATCTTTAATTTAGTTTTCTATTTCTTAAAAAAGATTAAACAATTATTTTTTGTTGTGTTATTGAATCCAACCCTTCAGTTGAAAGGGAAGTGGCAAAAAATGACTTTGTCAATAAGAAGTGGCATCATTCTCTAATTACTATAAAGTTATATTTATACTCAATATATAAAACACCCCCGAGAAAGAGATAAATGCATGTCCATAATTCAATTTATGTTTTTGTTTCCAAGTCTTTGAGATAAAAGATTGTATCTTTGATTTAGTTTTCTATTTCTTATAAAAAATTAAACAATTACTTTTTGTTGTGTTATTGAATCCAATCCCTCAGCTGAAAGGGAAGTGGCAAAAAGTGACTTTGTCAATAAGAAGTGGCAACATTCTCTAATTACTACTATAAAATATATTTATACTCAATATGTAAAGCATCCCCCTGATAAGGAGATAAATGCATGTCCATAGTTCAATTTATGTTTTTGTTCCCAAGTCTTTGAGATAATGACTAGTTTATGGAAGGGTTAGTTTTGGAGTGTCAGATTTAAATATTGAGTGGAGTTGATTGCATTGTTCCTTATGAGATCATAACACATTATCTAGTTTATATTGTTAGATGATCTAGCAAGCTAGATTGATATAGATGAAAACGGTTTGTAATATATTTTGGTCGATGGGTTTTCACTCTAAGTTAATAGAATATAGATGAAAATGGTTTTTAATCTATTTTGGTTGATGGGTTTTGAGTAGAAGTTAATAGAATAGATTGGATTGAGTAAATTATGATTGAGGTATTTATCAAATTTGTGTCAAGTGATAAAATAAAGATGTGAAATGTAAGATATGAAATTTCATCTCTTATATTTTGCTTCTACTGTGTGAATTGTGAATGTAGAAGTAGGTATATTGTAGAAAGTAAATAAGAATGGAAGGATACCATCTTGTATTCATGAGATGATGTCTTGCTATCCTCAGTATTCACAAAAATATGTCATTTCTTGTAATTTTAAACAAATAATTAGTTGTATATATATCAATCATTGGTGCTAGACTTAAATATAATAGTTTGTCACACACTTGAGCCATACCCTTATTTAACAATTTATCCAAAATAGTATGGCTTGATCTTGTTACATATGAAAATATATATTAAATTCATTGTAGATGACATTCTTCACATGTATATGTGTGTACCTTAAAAATTCTAAGTCATATTGAAAGCTTTCATTAGACATAAAACTACCAATTAAAATCAACAAGCTTTTCAAAATTATAGATTTTAGTATATTTTATTTTTCTATTATATTAATTTTCTATTTTCTAATCAACATATGTTAATTAAAAAAATCAAAGATTTCTATTTGGCAATGACACACATAGAAAAATAGCAAATACTATAAAATTAGAGAAATAAGATCCCTCACTATATTGATGTCTTTCTCTCAACAAAAATAATAATTTAGGTATATATATGAAAATAATAATGAGATATGGAAAAAATACATGTCTAAATTATAATTATTCTTATTTTATAAAATAATAATAAATAAAATATGAAAACAAAAAATATGTGTCTCAAATATCAATATTAATAGAAAAGATGCCACATTCTTTTTTTTACCTCGAAATGAACATCTGGCGAGCGCCAAATATGAATGCTGCCTTGATACCCTAAACTGTAAATTGAATACCCTAAACCCTACACCTCAACCCTATATACATGAAATAAGCATTTAACAACAAGCAAATTCGAGCAAGTTTTTGGATTCAATTGTGTATGTTTTTCAATCGACGTTTTGGATCACACTCAATGATCCATCATTAGGAATAAGAAAGTGTGAAATTGGAGTGTAGATAAAGCCTTAAAAAGGGGGAAAATAGATGAAGGAGATGGAGAGAGAGAATTAATCAATAAAATAAAATAAATCAAGATTCAATTATGAAAAAAGAAAGTATATGAATCTATATTTATATATATTGAACTGATGCATATATATAATAAAATTATAAGTTATATTGTATATATATATTATACCTATGTATATCTATATTATATCTATTATAAATATATATTAGAAATATTATGTAAATATATGTATGTATGTATGTATATAAGAGTATATAAATCTATATTCATATATATTAATAAAGAAATGGTATCTCTTGCCATCTTTTAAATAGATTTATTTAAGATAATATACAATTTATGTTTGTTTAAGAACAATAAAAATACAAATAAAATTTATGAACTATTTTTAATTAGATTGGTGACAAGTGAAATAGACACCTTGAGAATGATATTGTTGACATTTTTTACATAAATTTATCTAAGATAAATATACTAATATAAATAGAAATCAAACAATTATTTATTTCATTCTTAAGTTTCATTTTTTTCCACTTTGATCTCATCATATCTTCTTAATAAGAAGGTTCTATTTTCTTCATTTATTTTTCCATGTTATATTTCATATAGATTCCATCTTCCATTTATTTCATTCCCCTATTTTCTTCACCCTTAAGTTTCATCTTTTTCCACTTCATCTCATTATATTTTCTTAATAACAAAGTTCTATTTTCTTTATCTTTTTCCACTTTATCTCATTATATTTTCTTAATAAGAAAGTTCCATTTTCTTCATTTATTTTATCATGTTATATTTCCTTAATATATAGATTCCATCCTCTTCCATTTATTTCATCCCCTTATTTCCTTCATCCTTAAATTTCATCTTTTTCCACTTCATTTCATAGTTCAATTTTTTTAATTTATTTTTGAAAAGTTTCATCTTCATCCGTTTAATTAATGCGATTAGATTTCCACAATCCATATGAAATAGTTTTGCTGCTTCTGGATTCGATTGTGTTGGAGTTTTTCCATCAACGTTTCGGATCACACTCCGTGATCCATCATCAGGATAGAGAGTTGAAAAAGAACACTTTCTCATCCTTTTCAACTCTCTATCCTGATGATGGATCACGGAATGTGATCCGAAACATTGATGGAAAAACTCCAACACAATCGAATCCAGAAACAGCAAAACTATTTCATCCGTTTATTTAGTTCCCTTATATTTCCTTCATCCTTAAGTTTCATCTTTATCTAGAAAGTTTGATTTTCCTTCTTTTGTTAAGTTCGATTTTCCTTACTTGTTTAGTCCCATTATATATTCTTTTCGGACATGGATTCCATCTCTTTCTCTTTGACTTTCCCATCATATTTCAGTTTTTCAGTCTGGCACGCTAAGAAAATAAATCCATAAGAAAACAAAAAACCATCAACAAAATTATATAGAATATTAAATAAAAGTTAAAAGTGTGAAAAAAAATGGAGCCCATGTAGTGAGTCAGATTATGATAAGCTTGAATAAGAAGATCCATTTCACTGCAGACAAGGATAAAACAGTTGGTAATCAACTGCAACTAGCCTTGTTAACGTACAACATTCTTTTGCTTTTCTTATCCAAAGACGCGTCATTCTCTTCACCTGCCAAAACCATTGGTGATAAATCGAAATTGAAATGATTCCCTGCAGAACTTTCCAGGCGGCTAAAATTCTAGGACACGTCATCGTCGCACACGGTAAGTTCTAGTTTACAAAAGCCTAATGAAGCCGCCATTGTCACATTCAGAAGCTTCTCATATTATCATATATAGAAAAAGTTGAATAAATTTCTATTTAAAAATAACACCGACCAAATGAACTCTATTTAAAAGTAAATATCTACAGCACGCTTATCTACTATTTATAAGGGATAAATTGATCAATTTTTGAATTCAATTGTGTATGTTTTTGTGTAGAATTTCAGATCATATTGAAGAACAATCTCAAAATTACAGGGTTATAAAATGGCACAGCCTTCAATTTTAGTTGCAAAAAAGCCATGGAATTCTCTTAAAGATTTTGGAATGTCTCTGCGCAGAGCACTGGCCAAATTCCGAAATCTCAAGACTGTTGTTCCTGTGATTTTGATATTATACGCCTTGTGCGTTGGTGTGGGCTACACTACCTGGATGGTTCTTCTTGTCTCTGATGTGGTTGCAGGGAATCGCTATCTTGACAATATTGTAGATCTCACTCAGGAAGCACACGAATTTGTGCTCCCTTCGTTGCAATTCATTAATGGAGCGCTGGGACTACTTATTGGATTCTCAGTACTAACCCACGGCTCGCCTCGCGCTTATTTTCTCCGCATTAAGGGAGACTGTTTATACAGGTGGAAGATCCGGCAGCTTCCCAAAGTAAAGTATGGGAGTTTAGTGGAAGCAGACAAGAGAGAAAAGTGCTGTATTTGTCTGGAAGGAATTGATGGGGAAGAGAGCGTCCGCATTCTGCCCAAATGTAAGCATTATTTCCACGGGCGGTGCATCGATCGGTGGCTTCTATGTCAAAGCAATTGCCCCGTCTGCAGAGCTGCCGTTTGCCGGTAGTGAAGGTCATTGTTCGGCGTTCTTAGCGCATGCAACCATTATTTTTACCGGCGGTTCTGGTATCATGGCCTCTTTGTTAAAGCAATTGTCCTTTTGCATGCCGTTTGCTGGTAGTCATGGTCATTGTTTGGCGTTCTTAGTACATCTGAGTTGGTCTAATGGTGGAGAACTTATACTCTTGAATGGGAGGTCACAAGTTCAAATCCTGCAGAATGTAAGATATGTACACTTTGTATTGTGGAATAAGAGTTAGGTGCCTCCCTCATATTGAAAGTACGAAGAAGAACCTTTCCTTTCCTTACTGCAAGCAACCATTATTTTTACTGACAGTGAAGGTATCGATGGCTTCTTTGTCGAAGAAATTGCCCCTTTGCATGTCATTTGCCGGTAGTCATGGTCATTGTTCAGCTTTCTTACCTCATGCGACCATTATTTTCACCGGCGTTGCAGTTATCGATGGCTTCTTTGTCAATGCAATTGCCCCTTCTGAAGAACTGCCCGTTTGCCGGTAATCATGGCACCGCAATTCTTCCGATTGTGGGACTTTTATTTCCAGCGATGGCTTCTGTGTCAAATAAGTGAGACATCTGTAAAGCTGCCATTTGCCAGAAGTCATGTCGATTTTTCCATGTCAGGGATATCGATGTTGCATTTTCAATCGGAATACTTTGCCAAGGCCGTTGTACATTCTCATTTTATCTTTCTTAACATTGGACTAATTTATTGTAATTACGGTTCAAATTACAATATACCATCTACGGGCAATTTTTCTATTAAATCTTCCACGTATATCTGTTTATTGTTCATTTTATTATGTTTAATAGTTGAAAAAAAATTGTTTTATTATATTGAGAAGTCTGAGAGAGAGAGGGGTAGAGCCTAAAGACATGTGTGTTATAACAAAATAAATAAATAGTTTAAATATAAAATTAATAACAATTAAAACATAATTATAGATAAAAAAATTACATTTTAAAAATAAAATATTAATTAGTGAAGGAAATATTGTTTATTGTTTAAATATTAACTAGTGAAGTAAATATTGTTTTTTGTTTAGATAAATAAAAGAATGGTATTTGTATGAAGACAATGAAAATTCTTAAAGTACTTTTTATTTTTTATTTATATTTTTAAAATTTTGAGAATATTTTTTTATGATTTATTGTATTATTATTGAATAATAAAATAGTTTGCTAAGTAGGAAGTATTTTCTACAGCGTGTCAAATTGTGATATTTTTATCAAGATTCAACTATGTAGTTTTACGAGTCAAACTCATTGACCCATATTTCATGAGGGTTCACAAGAACCCATCTCTCATGATGAATCTTGATAGAAATATGGCAATAAAATAGCTCTTCAATAAAATATAGTATAAATAATGTAAATAAAAATTAAAGTAAAATAAATAATTATTGATCTTGAATCATTTAGAAAAGATGATGAATGTGACACTATAAAGTAAGAGAGCCTCTATTTTTATCTATGGATAAACACAAACAATCTAAATAAGACAAACCAAACTTAATCAAGTACATTCAACTTCTTTGAACATATGTGAGATTAGAGAATTATATCCCTAAAAAAGAAATTGTGCATGCTACCTAAAGTGTGAAAGATTAGACAACAAACATAAAATGCAAAAGATATATATTATTTAATTTTTATTAAATGTTAATTTAAATTCTAAATATTATTTATACTCATCAAATAAAGTTTTAAGTGATAATTGTTTAACTTATACATATATAATTTTAAAAAACATATCAATAAATGACAATTTTATTATATTTTTATTAAGTGAAGTGCATAATTATTTACTAAAATATTTATCAAAATTATATAGAATAAATCTCCTAGTACAAATAAAGTAAAGGAAAAAGAACCAATTTAAATTAATAAAAATAATTTTTAAATAGTTATAAAGTAAAACTAGTATATCTATCTTTAAAAAAAATACATAAAATATTTTTAGAGATAATTTTTGAGGTGCTTACTTCACTCCCAAAAGAAAATAAAAATATATCTCTCTCTACCTAACCTCTTCTTCTACTTTATTCACTTAAGCTAAATTTAGGAGTTCTTTCTATTTTGAACTAAATATAAGTCATTTTGTCTCATAACATAAGATAAAGACTCTTGTCATGATCTAACTTAATCCTTGCTTAAGGTTTCATTTAAGGTTTTTTCTTTTTCTTTTATAAGCATGTTCATTTGTACAATTATATTAATTTAGATGTACTCAGATTTATTATCAATATAAAAGTCATCATCAGATCTCGTCTCATGATTGTATAGAAAATTGGTCGCTTGTTCTCTCTTTGTGATTGGCATTTTGGTTGTAGGTAATTTATAAGAATTGTGGGGTTCCCTACCAATTACAACATGGTATGAGAGCACCAAATCTATGAATTTCCATCAATTTTTTGAGAGATTCAACCTTGATGAAAAAAGAATCTCATCTTGGAGCAAAACAAGCATCACCATTGCATCTAGAATGGCTAAAATCCCAACATTGTTTGTTAGTTCGTAAAAATATGAAAAGTTGCAAAAACATATATATTAAGGCCTGGACATATCTTGAGGTGAAATTTGTATAGTCATTAGGAGCTTGCATAGGCCCCTACATGGGTAGGTACAAATTGGGAAAAAATGTCTAATTTTTAATATATTTTTTTCAAATTTCAATTAATAAAATAAATGTGCAAAGTACCTTGGAAAGGAGTATTGGCAGCATTGGTAGATCCTAGGGCCTATGTCCCACTCTCTGTCTCCCCCTCCTTTGCCCTTCTCCCTTGCTAGCCACCCCAACTTTTCGACGATAGACATATCCATCAGTGACTTCCATACCCCATCGATGGTCATTAAACTCATTACCTGATGGAAAAATCCATTGGTGTGGCCACTAATACTAGTGATCATACTTATCAACCACATTTTTTTCTTTTTGACAAGTTTTTTTGACCCAAAGAATATTGCAGAAATATTTTAGCATAACTTCAAATATTCTAACAAATCTCATTTCTAGGTGACTAGGTTATTTTTTGGTAGGTGGGAATATTCCAAGAATTTATTTAGTGTTGATGTCAGCCCTATGTATCTCCCTTGGCTCCCAAACCCTAGTTCATTTTCCTAAAGGATTTTTTTTTTCTTTCAGCCATAACTTGGGTGTACGATGTTGAAATCAAGAAAATGAGATATTGACAAAAATGATGGTTATATGCACTTTCTAGTGGTGTATGTCTCATCATTAGATTTTCATCTAGTACAATTTACTCTCAGTTGAAGTCAAATCATCAATTTTCTAAATTCTAAGCTCATAAATTTTCACCTGTATCTCCAATTTTCATGGTTCTTGTAGCATTAGAAATCTATTTTAAATCTCTTCATTTCTATCCATACACTTTTTTCTCAAATATACTCCAAACACATTTTATTTAATTTTTTGTGATTTCTGCGAATGGTTGATCTAGACCTGCTCAAACATCATCAAACAACCCAATGTTAGTCATTAAACAAGTCTAAAACAATCATTCCCCATGCAATTCATTCAAATGCAAAGAAAAAGAAACAAAGTGAAATTAATCAAATGAAAGCTACTAAATCTTGCTCAAAACATTCAAACCAGCATCCCATGGGGGAATTGGTGCTACTTTGATGTGGAAAGTAGCCCTTTCCCAATTCCTTGATGAACTTTGATGAAGATTGTTGATGATTTTGCTCCTTGATGAAAATTTGACCATAACCTAGCTAAGATTGATAAAATGGTATGAAAACCTTGATGAACAATGGATGAACTTGCATAAAATTTGTAGATAATGACTTTGCCTAAAGTTGTGGATCCCAAAATCAATAGAGGAGCTCTCCATTTATAAGAAAGAAGAATGGAGGAATGAGAAACATGAAGGATGTGGGATTAAAGATGAACCAATAACAATGTGCCACTTTTAAACATGCTATTGAAGAGAGGCGGAGCACATTTTGATCAATGTGCAAATAAATGCAATTAGGTGGAAATTTGAATTTTGAAAGATGGCTTGTGGAGGAAGATGTGAAAGAGGAGTTAATGCCACTTGGCTCGAGAAAATGGACTTGTAAGAGACTTAAATGCCATGTTGGAGGACAAGTCCTTTTGGGAGGGAGATTTCAAATTGGATGAAAATAAGAGAATTTATAAATCAATTAAATTGATTTACATGTGAAAGTTGCAAAATCTAGAGGATTTGATGGATTAGAGTTAGAGTTAATTAGGATTTAATTAACTTAGATAGAGATTAATTGATTTGACATTTGACTTAGATTTTTGGATTTTTTTAAATCAAATGAGAGGAATAATGGACATTAGATTTAATTAAATAAAGTTTGATTTATTTAATTAAAAGGGATGATGTTAGATTTAATCAAATAAGGGTGACTTATTTAATCAAAAGAGAAAATATGATTTAACCAAATAAAATGATTTATTTAATTAAAAGAGGAACATTAGGATTAATTAAATAAAATAATTTTTTTAATTGAAAGAAGATAATGATTTAATCAAATAAAATGATTTATTTAATTAAAAGAGGAATTATGATGAATTAATTAAATAAGGATTATTTAATTAACTGGTTAGTAAAGAAGTGATTCAAGGAGAAGTGATGTTAGTAAATCAGGATCAGGTACATGATATCAATCAGGATAATTTGAATGTCTACAATTTCACATTCAACTCAATTAATTGGATGTCTTGACACCTAGAAATAATTTTTTTTCTTGAGATGGCTTCATTTGATCTATTTTACATGCATTGACATTATCAGTCTTTGATTTAGTCATTTGATGTAGTATAATGGTTTTTTTCATCCTTCTATAGTCATCCGAGAAAAAGATAATTATGAGTCTTGACAAAGCAATGTCTTGACACATCTCATATGGCTTGATTTTTTTCCTTATCTTTCTTAACATTGGACTAATTTATTGTAATTACGGTTGAAATTGCAATATACCAATCTTACACGTGTATCTATACTCATTTTCTTATGTTTAAAAATATAATAGTTTAAAAAAATTGTTGTTATTATATTGAGAAGTCAAAGAGTGAGAGAGGTAGAGTGTAAATGAATGAATGAATGAATGATTTTATTAACGTCCACGAGACCATCAGTCTATGGGACCCAAAATTTGATCTTTAACCATTTTTCGGTTCCTTTCAATGTCCACTCTCCTATTATGAATCTTGATCAGGAATTTGGCCGTCTTGAGGAGCCTTGCCTCTTTAAAAAGATCATTTAGATTATCCACCTTTAAGTTGCTCTCATACTGGATACGAATGTTATCATAAGCTGCACATTCGAAGATAAAGTGACCCTCTGTCTCAACCACCCCCTTGCTACAAAAAATACAAATTCTTTGCTCCCACTCTTCCTTGGGGATAGTCCACCTACCTATCTCACATCTAAGATGATGAGACCTAGTCCTTAGCTAGACAACGAGAAGCCTCGTCTTACCTTTAATTGTCCTTACTAAGAATTCATTTGTACAATTGTATTAATCCATATGTATTCATATTCATTATCAATACATAAGTCATCATGCTTTTCTAGATCAGATCTTCTCTCATGGTTGCATAACAAATAGTTCTCTCTTTGTGATAGATGTTTTGGTTGTAGGTGTTTTTTTCGGAACTGTGAAGTTTACTATCAACTATAATAACATATATACTTTAATATTTATATATAAATTTTATAAATTAATAAGAAATTATATAGTAAAAAAAATTGTTAGAAAAAAATACATAAAAGATATCTATATTAATTATATATATATAAAAACGTTTATATAATTGTATAAAGACAAAAAAAAGGTTAGTTAATTTACTTCAATATTATGTATATTTATGTATTGTTAAGGACAATATATTGATTAAAACTTAACATTGTTGTTAATTGAATCATTCAATTCATGAACTATGTGCAATCACTAATCATTTAACTTATAAATTTGAACCACTTACATTAATACATGAAAGGATGTCCCCTTATAAACTCGATCAATACAAAGTCTACCTAAATAATCTCAACCCTATAAAGATTTAAAATTAGATTAAGAAAACAACTTACTTAATTGCCAAAAATGACTCGATCACCTAAAAACAACTAAAATTAAAATATTAATTATAACGAATATTGTACTTTTAATCTACATCCATATCCATTAGTGACCTCTATATGTACTTTTTACGTCAATGAGAAAGATGTAGGAAATTTGAAATGATCTAGAACCTGTCGCTAATAACCCCACGTCATGCGTGACTTGTTGGTTCTTGTCCCAAACTAAACATTGGCTTTAATGCATTTTGACTAATTGTAGGTTGATGGGCTATATTGATTTGTTATGTAATGATTACTTGCCACGTCGATAAGTGACACAAGAAGGAACTACCAAAGGTTATTTTCTATGAGAGATAACTTACAATGAAAATATTGTGGGTGTATCAATTGTGGGCTAGTTGATATTAAATTTCCATTTTGTGTATATCTTGCAATCATTACAATTTACGAGACCACATCTTTTTGAGGCATTATGTCAAATAATTCACATCTTTTTGTCAATGTTTCTATATTTTGCATTTATAACAAAGTTCTTCTATTTAATTATATTTTAATATATATTCATCTCATATTCCAAAGCTTCCATTCCTTTTGTAGCACTCAAAAATGCTTGTTTTGTATTCCAAAGCTTCCATTTCTTTTGTAGCACTCAACTTTAAACATGTCCAACTATTTTAACTATCTATGAGGTTTGTGTGTAATGTGTTGTAGTTTATAATAACCACATTAGGAAAAGTTAAAATGTAGCTAATTTCATTAACTACCTATTTGGTTTCATTGCTTTGTGCTATGGCTAGTGCAACATTTCTACTAATTGTGATGGTTGGTAATTAGTGAGAATTTTTGTTAGATGTTATAGTTGAAAATGCTTTGGTAGATACATATGAAAATTGGGGAACCATAGATAGGTCAAGTGAACTATTTGACAAAATACTTCAAAGAGATGTGTCCTTGGGGACTACAATGATTGTAGGATATGCACAAAATGAGTTTGTTAAAAATGTTTTACAAAATTTCTAGAAAATGCAATTATTAAGTGAAATAAATAAATTGACGGTGGATAATTCTTCTTATACCTTGCAAGACCATAAATTAGATCTTGACTAGACATGTATGCAATTTTCTAATGCATTGATGAATTAATCAATAAGTGAGATTTAAGGGAAATTTATGCAAACCAAACATGATATACAAAGAGAAAGCCATATCATGACAAGTCTCTTGAATTTCAACATCTTTGAGTCTCAATAGTGATGAGTATCACCAAATCATCTAAAATAGGAATCTACATGTCATCCAAACATCTCCCCTTCTAACAATGCACAATACACGCTATTGCATCTCCTTGGATAACATGATATTGGTGAGTAATCATAACACAATGAGCTATTGGGAGAAACAAAATACAGTAGTTAGCCACTAGCATTACCCAATTCCTAGTCACATGATATTTGACATAAGCTTGAGGTAACTAGTGCTAGGCAATTGTCTTAGCCTTGTATGTGAGATGTTTACAACCTTTGATCGCTTGCACATGTAGTTTTTCTTTTAAGATCCTATTGACTAGTTATATTTGGTAACCCATCAACTTAAGTCTCTCCACCCTCTATATTTTGAATTGGCCCTTGAGTAATTCCCATTTAGGTTGTGCATCATGTATGTGGTTTCTCACGCACAACCCTAATTAGGTTTGCTTGAATGACAATGAGACAATGCAGATGAATACCATGAAGACACATTGAAAAATGGAACAATACAATAAACTTGTGAGCTAATTAGACATTACCACTTAGATATTTAGTAGATTGAGAGGCATAGACAAAGTCCACTGAATTTGATAAATGGTAGACTCTGCCACATATTGGCATAACCAAAGGACCAAGAAAATGTGGCATGTGTTCATTAGTAGTGCATGGAGAAGGGAAAATAGTAAAATCCTTGGAGTGTGTAGGTTAATTAAGTGGCATACACTCACTATTAAATCCCATCCTTGTCAACATATATTGTTTAATAAAGTTTTAGTAGCATGACCTTTAACCTTTAATTTAGCATTACCTTTAAGTGACAACTTGACTTTCAAGTTCCTTCATTGAATATATTCCTCTGTGTGTTTAGGACCTTGTATTATTCAACTTAAAACAACTATTGTAATAAAATATATTTATAGATTGGGATGGGCATTGTGGGAAGATTGATCTTGAATCAATATCAAATCATCCATTTTAGGAAAGGGTAGAGCACATTTGGTTCGTCATGGCTTAAGTATAATGATTGTCTAGTAAATTACCAACACGGATTTTGGATCTCGAGATATGGAGGAAAATATGAGAGTGCACAATTGAAGATTTCCAAGGGAAAGAGATCAAAGGATATCCTCCTTGTAGCTCAAGAGCTCAATTTCTCCACTTTCCTTTCTAATGAGAAATTTGATTGAACAACATTAATGACCATCTAGATCATGATGAAGATTGTCGTTGACTCCACTACACTTGATGTTGTAACTTAATGATTTTGTAATACTAGCTCTATGTATCACAAGTTGTCCAATTATCTTATTTTGTTAAAACTAAAGTATATCAAATATCACAAGTTTTAGAGCATGTTGATAAAAAAATTGATTATCAAGTTACAAGTATCATATTTTTCTTAGTTTTAGAGGACTGAATGTCCAAATTTTATTTGTAAATAATTTGTTTCAAGATTTCATTAGAGCTAGAATTCCTTCTTTTCATGACAAATAAAAACTTGAATCTTACATTTAATTTATGAATAGTTTATGAATAGTAGGAAGTTAGTTATTATGTCTCAAATTATCTAAGAAATTACTACTTTAACCACAACATTTAAACATTGCATCACAACAACATCTAAAAAATAAGACACCTTTATATACACATGAGATTTTGGCGATTACAAAGTAAGTTGCTTCAACAAATGCATGTCTTGCTATGACACACCAAAAATTTATAATTAACACAAAAATAAAGTAATATAAAAAGAATTTGAGAGAAAATGCACATAGCATACACATTGAACATTGAAATACAATTTCTAGTAGTATTATAGATATATGATTGGGATAAAATCTATCTTTTGGAACATTGGAATTGATTTTACAATAAACCATATTTTCAAGACATCAAGTAGAAAAATATTTTTGTTTATTTCTTTACATCAACATGATGTGGAAGCCGCACCCATTCCACACTAAATGATAAGAGTATAATGTATAAGGTCTTGGATTTGATTATTGGGCATGTGTAGGATCATGATGGGCCAAAACGTGACGATATGAAAAAAGTAGCGTTTTGCATTCACCAAAAAATACAAAAATCTCGAGTTGACTATTTTTTGGGTTGGGTGTCAATACATTGCTCCATAGCAATGCCCAAGCCAAAGTAAAAAAAATTGGATATCCGATTTGTAAAGTAAAACAAATCACAAATTGGTGGTATTTGTAAACTAATATGACTTATTACATCACAAATTGGTGCTATAAATCAGATATCTAATTTTTGCACACATAGACCCAAGAGTAATTAGAAGGTGGAGGGTGGACAATAGAGAGAGGGAAAGGGAGAGACGAAGACGGAGAGAGAGAGAGAGAGAGAGAGAGAGAGAGAGATAATTAGGAGGGTTAAGGGAGAGGGGAAGAAGGAGAGAAGGAGAGAGGAAGAGAGAGAGAGAGGGAGAGAGAGGGAGAGAGAGAGGGAGAGAGAGGGAAAGAGATAATATTTAAAATATTTTATATATTAGTGATATTAATTAGTTATGTAATATTTTATATATTAACTTTATATATATATATATATATAAATATTTATACATTAACTAAAATATAGAAATAATATATATAATAATATAACATATAATATATTATACATAATTGGACCATAAGAGATTATGATAAATTATATATTATATATTAAATTATAAAGTATATTGTATATTCTAAACTAGATATATTAAAATAAACTATAAAATATTTATTGCATTTTTTAAATCATATATTAAAAACTATATTACATTTTAAAAAAAAATTATCTATTTCTGGTCTGACACAAACCCTACTACCTAGGGATCAACCTTGGGCTTGCTTCAGAATTTGGCTAGGACATGCCAATCCTAAGAAGTCAACACAAAAAACATGTTTAACAACTTACCTTGCTTTTCTAGACTTCGCCCATGTGGCTGACGACTTTTTTTAAACCCTAAATTGATGAAACGAAAACGGTTTTTAAAAGAGATTCTCAACTTTCCACCAGTATAAATTATGCTTTACTTTGAATTTAATAAATAATTATTATTCATTTTCTATTTGAATTATGACTAAAGTCCCGATTGATAGGTTGATTGAAAAAAATTTATAGCTTTCAAATGGTATCACATTTTTTGAATCTGAAACATGCGTCACATTCTATGCTTCGCATACTATAGGCTTTTTTTTTTTTTGAATTTCATTAAGTTTTGACCAAGTTAAGATGGTCAGACATACGAGTTTTTATATTTTTTAAAAGTTGTAATAAAAAATTCATAATTAATTATTTACTTGGAATTTTTTTATTAAAAATATCCATCACATCGGGACATGAGTCCTCCACTTATATCTAAAATCTTATAAAAAAATATTATCATTTTATTGTGGTTAGGGTGGTCAGACAGACACCTACTTCTTATTTTTTCCTTGAAATTTAAGTACTACTGCATTGAAATTTCAAATTTTCACCAAATAGATTTAAAAAAAAAAAAAACCTAGTAGTTTAGAAACTACATTTAATTTTCTACAGATTCTATTCTTACATATTTTTGAAATAATATAGATAACTTATTCAAATTTTTACGTCAAGTTGCCTAACTCTGATTTTTCTGAATTTTCATTGCTACTTAAGGGCCTACTTTTTCCATGATGATCTTGCACATACCCTATTCTATGTGAAATATTCCCAAAAGAATTTTAAGATAGTATAATTGTGTTGTAATATATACTTTATGTTGTTCCCATGTTAGCAAAAAAAATTGTAGCATCACATTAGTCAATAAACATTTATATCATTATTTATTAGTTATTAAAATACTAGTATATAATAGAGAGTTTACTAGTATGAATATCTTAAATATACATATTTCAAAAACTTGAGAGATATAATTTCTAGTTATTTTATTTACTTAAAGAGTTATTTTATTCTATGAACTATTTTATTTACTATATACATGAGCACATAATTTTAATTTTTTAATTCATAATTATTTTATTTCATATTCATTATTTACTTCATTTTTACTTTAAGAGATACCTTTTGGATTCTTTGCTCTACACCTACCTAGAAGCACTCTCCTATAGAAATGGATTCTAAACTCTTTATTTAAATGGAGGTGGCAACAAGTGCCTCTAATAATAAGGAGTAGTTGACAATGTTCTTACTTACCACCATATGAAAAATTTATACTCAATACATAAAGCATTCCCTTAGGGTTTAAGGAGGTATTGAGTTCCAACATGGATTTCTCTTAACTACACTTAGGAAGTGAAAGTTAGTAGAGGTAACCAAATAAAAAATTTCATTGAGATAAAAAGAACAATTCATAGAATATGCACATTAAAAATGACACAACTTATATTCTTATAGAGCTAAAACAAAATAGAAGCTCTATAAAATAATGTAATACAACTTAGCGGCCTAGAAATATACCAAAAATACATAGGGAATGCTAGTTTCGTTACATTGGTTTTGGATATGATAGTATCATAAAATTATATCAAATTTACATAAAGAATGTTGTTCTTATGGACAAGGTTGTATATTAGACTTGGTCTTAGTTTAGGTTGCATCCTATATATTAATTTATATGATATGGCCTTCTAAATTTTCTCATCTTCTAAATTTGAGGCTTTTCTTAGTAGTAGTCCAACCCCTGAAGATGAACAAGTTGTTACATAGATTCCACACCTGCAATGAATATGCCAATCTACTAGATTAGTAAAGGTATGCAATCCTTATACACATAACATGGATTTTGATGTTACGAAAGCAAATATGTTTGAGTGATGGCTATTTCCACTTGATGGTTCTAATAACCTTGATTTGTCTATAAATACATGCCCATAGTTAGATAAAAAATATTTCCTCTCTATCTAGGTCAACATATCTACTTGGGTCAAGGTCTTAAGGTTCATCCCCTATAATTATTGGGTGTAAATTTTTGAGTGTCAACTAATGGTATACTAGACATTTTTTCTTCTTCATCTGGTGTCTTTGGAAACATATCCTTAGTCAACTTAAAATGGCTAGGCAAAGGTGTACTAACTTCTTTTGCATCTTGCATGTTAAACCTTTTCAACACCTTCTCTACATAATTACTTTGAGAAAAAACAAATTTTTGTTTGTCTTGTCCCGTGTGATCCTCATACCAAGGATTTGTTTTGCTGAACCCAAATCCTTCATAGAAAATGAATTTTCTAATTTCTGCTTAAGTTCATTGATATGCTGCATGTTAGACCCGACAACAAGCATGCCATCAACATAAAGAAACAGGATAATATAGCTTCCATTATCCAATTTCTTAAAATAAACACAATAATCAAAATGACATCTTTTGTAACCTTGTTCATCCATAAAACTATCAAATTTCAAATACCATTGCCGAGGTCCTTGCTTCAGGCCATACAAACTCTTCTTTAACCTGCACACAAATTCCTCCTTATCCTTGACCTCATATCCGTGTGGTTGCTGCATGTATATTTCCTCTTCCAAATCCCCATGGAGAAATGTTGTTTTCACATCTAGATGTTCAAGATGCAAGTCTTTTGCAGCCACAAGAATTAGAATATTTCTAATAGAAGTCATCTTTACAACTGAAGAAAATATTTCATCAAAATCTGTACCTTTTTTATGTGAAAAACCTTTTACCATGAGTCTGGCCTTATATCTTTTCTTGCCTCCATATTCTTCCTTCAACCTGTAAACCCATTTATTTAGTAGTTCTCTTTTACTTGCAGGCAATTGGACTAAGTCCCAATTCTGATTCTATAGAAAGGAATACATTTCCTCTTTCATACCTAGCTCCGACTGCTTTTGGTATCTACTTGCATTGCTTCTTCATAACCTTCAGGTTCACCAAAATCAGTTAATAATGTAGAATATAACGATGGAGAAAATCTTTCTGGAGGTCTAGTTATCCTTGTTGAATTTCTAACACTTGCAAGAGTCTATGGGATAACTTGTTGTTGTTGAGCTTCAGGTACCACTGGCATTTTATTTTCTAGAATCTCATCCAACACCACATATTTGTAATGTCCCCGTTTTTAGCACTCCACTTTTCAGTGATTGGTAGCCTATTCCCAGTGTGCTGTCAGCTAGTCAGTGGCAGAATTAGGGTTTCTGGCTGCTTGGTGGGTTCTCTTGATGATTCAGGGTTTTACTTGTTGGAGTTTGGTTGTTTGGATTCTGGATTCCTTCTGAGTTTTCAGAGAGCTTCATAGAGGTATGACTTGCAACTGCGTTGGGCAACCTTTCCGGACTTACTATTTTTAGTAAGTTACGATGGCCACATCCTGGAGTTTGGGATTTTGGATTGCGGATTCTTTCTGGGTTTTCAGAAAGCTTCGCATTGGTATCGCATGCACTTTGATCCGAGCAACTTTCTGGAATTTACTATTTTTAGTAAATTCTATTTCTGGCAGTGGTCCTGTTGGTTTCGGCATGGATGGCTCTCATTTTCAGTCAACTCAGTTGTTTTGATCAATTTTGGCCTTGGGATGCATTTTGGAGAGATAAGTTCATTTTATTTAAATAATGTTATGTTAATGTTATATTTTAATGTTGACTCCCCCCGTTGGCCTAGCTACATCACTTCAAATTGTTCTTAAAAGGTGTTCTTCAAGGGTGGGCGCTTCATTGAAGGAAATTTATTATTATTCAAAGGTCTATTTCATGCTTGAGTTGGACGCCTTCTTTGAGGAGGGGATTAATTTAAAATTAAAGTCAAATATTGCTTGGAAAATGGGACGCCATCTTTGGAGGGAAAGGAGTTATTTCAAAATTGAAAAGTTAGGGTTTCTAGAAGCTTCTGGAGAGTCTTCACAAAGTTATAAAAGGAGGTCTTGGGTCCTCATTTGGATTATCTTATGTTTGGAATATTGTTATGCTGTCGAAATGGTGCTGGATTGCTTCGAGGAATGAATGCCTCCTAGCCTTGGCTCGACTTCTTGCTTGAAAGACAGCAACTAGTGGAGAGTTAGATTGTAGTTGAGTGAGATTTGTAGTGAGATTTTGCATTGTAGAAGTTGTTTTGCATTTGTAGTTCGGTTTCTTGCATTTTAATCAAATCTGGAGTTGCTGATTTTTGTATTGCAGATTGAAGTTTATACTCATAAGTCTTTGGGCGAATTTATTTTGGTTCTGGGTAGTTTACCCATGCATTTGCTAGCCTTGGGCGCCCCTCTATGCCAAGTTGCAGATTTTTTAGAGGTGTCTTGGATTTTATCTTGTTGGTAGAACATTTCTTGAGGCTGTACCATTCTGTTTTGCCTGGCAAGTGTTTAGAAAAAAAAATACTTCAATTTTTCAGCTGTTTCTTTGTCTAGTCTTCATTGTCATCAACCTAGCTTTCGTTTGCATCAAGTCTCATGTCATTCTGGCAAGTATTGAGTGAGTTGTGAGCATTTTAGTGGATTCTAGGGTTGCTGGTTATGCATATTAAGTTGTTGTTCTGTCATATCAGCTTGCGTAAAGTCTATCTTTTGAGTTGGGTTTGGGTTGAAAGTCTTTGTGATCATTGAGGAGACATTATACTATATTGCAACATGGTTAGACTTTCTTATTCTATGTATTTGGCAGGCAAATCTCTAATTATTGTAAGCTGAACAGTAGTACTGTCAGCAATCTTACTTTTTCTCTGTTATTTCATTGTAATACCCGCTGGATAAGTGGAAGAGGCTGGCTTGCCGCCTATTTACTTTGATTTGCATTGTAATATCTTACATCTCCGCCCTATGGTAGCTCCATTCCCACTCCGGGTTTGAAAGCACATTCTGGGTGTTGAGTTTACTTTCAGCATAATAGAAGATAGGGATCCTCTGACCATATGCTCGTCGTCATCCGGCGCATTCTTGGTTAGAGTTCTTTATTCAGCATTGCTTTGAGATCCTCTGACCATATGCTCGTCGTCATCTGACGCATTCTTGGTTAGAGTTGAATTCCGCATCGTTTTGGTTTAAGTGCTAACCCTAACGGATGTGTGTTGCATTGCTTACTGTTATTGAAAATTTGAAAAAATTTGGCTTGGAATATTTCAGTGGTATTAGAGCCAAGATCCTGCCATCTTGTGAAAGTAGTCAATGATTTAATTGTCAGATGAGTGACAGAGATACCAGACACTACGTACAGAGAGAGATGACTACAGAGAAGTCTTTACTTGAGTTAATGCAGGAACTGTTTACGCTAATGAAGGATCCTGACATAGGGTGGGGAATCAAAAAGATTTATGCTAAGTTTGAAAGTCGGGATAGAAAGGTGCACATGTCACATCAGAATGATCGTGAGCTTGATAAAGATACCTTGGAAAATGAGGAGTTAAGGGTAGAGCCCCATAATACTTCCCTTGACTTGCATGTAGTAGGAAGTGATGAAGATCAGCTCGGTGAAAAGAACATAACAGTCTTGAGTCCTAATAAGGATTCAACCTATGAAGGTCTTGAAGCTAAGGGCTTCACAGAAGATTTCAGTAGTACTGTTGTATGGGATGAGTTTGCTGAAGAAGAGCAAGTAGAAGGAAATACTGTTGGTGCCTTTGAATCAGCCCATGACCATTGCCAAAGTGATAATGTTGGTAATGATTCCAACAGGATTGTACCACCTCGTGTTGAAGATTTGGTGATGGATAGTTTTCCTCTTGTTGCTGTCCAAACTCCTCAAGAGTTTTCACAAGAAGAAATTATGACAAGTGATCAAGGAAACCTTTTTGGTATGCATATGATTACTAAAGATGAGATCAGAAATATACCTATAGAGGGTGGTTACATTGAAGGAAAAAGGGACGAAGTTTTCAAAACAGCTAACATTGAAGATTCCTTGCTTCACTATAACATTGGTGACTGGGATGAACGTGGGTTTGATCATCAAACTAATCCCTTGGAGAGGAGGACTTATGAAGAAATCAGTTCAAGTGAGTTGCATGGTGACCTATTCAAAGACTCAACACTCCAAGAGGAGCATGAAGAGTACTTTCCTTTTGATCAAAACAACCAGCCTTTTACCGCTTGGGATCCCGGTTGGTTGGCACCAAGATATGATAAAGAACCTTTGTGGGATGAATTCCCCTTTGATCCAGATGAAGATCAAAAATCAGGCTGCATTGCAAACTCTGAGGTGGCCATTGAAGAGGAAGTTGTCCTTGAAGAAGAAGAGTGTTCAACGAAGCTCCATAATGGTCTCTTTGAAGTGGTTGCAGCCACTAAAGAAGAGCATGTCTCTACAGAAACTTTCCGAACAACGGACGATTATGATCCATTGAGCAAGTTGGATGCTGCTATAATGTTTGACCAAGAAGACGGTGATGAAGAAGGAGAGCTTGAAGACCATATGGCTCTTGAAGAGGAAAGAGTTAAAAAGGCTTACAAACACAAGTCTGATTTTTCCATTCAAGAAGCTAATTGCAAAAATAGAATCGTAGAAATCATGGAGAATGGTCATCTCCATGGCATTGACCATTATCCGTATGTTGGTGGTAAAGTACAAGGATGCTGGAGCAGCATTGAGGGCAGCAAAGACAAGGGACAAGGTTCTGATTTTCAGTTGCAGCCTATCAGCAGTTCACCATCTTTGCATTCTTATGAGTGGGAGAGACAATTCAAGGTGTCCATTGACAAGGAAGTGCAAGCTCTATCCATGTTTGATCACACACATAGCTTGGTTGAAGATCTCTACTGGAAGGTTCAATCGGATGAGAGACTGAAAGGGATTAAGGGTGAAGTTACTCTCCCTAATTTGCAACACGTCAAAGACTCCTTGGAGACATTGAAATCGGAGTACTTACACTTGATTGAAGATCGTGATCACACCATTGGAGTTGCAAAGAAGACCATTGGTGTTTGCCAAGAAAAGGAGAGTTTGGTTGATGAGCTCACTTTGGAGCTTAAATCAACAAAGGACAAGTTGAAAGAAACTCAGTTGGCTCTAACAGAGGTTGAAGACCGGTTTGCTGATTTCAAATTTTTTAGGGAGCAAGAGAATGAGCAAAGAGTTGAAGAAATCAAGCAAGTAATTGACGAACTTGATAGTCTTCGAGAGGAGTTTGATCTTGAAGGTTTCACAAGGAAATCAGAAGTTGCGTGTGCCGATTTGGATTAGCAAGAAAAAAAAAGGGACTTCCAAGTCTGTGACAATCCTTTCTTTGAAGTGGGTGCTGAAGCAACTTATGACAATCCTCTCTTTGATTTGAGAAATGAGTCATGTGGTGAAGTGACCAAGCATGAGGAAGAGTATGAACCCCAGTCAATGGGCGCTTTGATATCATTACACGAGGAGTTGCCACCTTTAGTGATTAGTAATCTTCCAAGGCCTTTCGATAGTGAATGCACAAGTGGGTTTGAGGATGGAGTCTCCACATGGGGAGTGTTGGTTCGAGGAGATTTCAACATCTTCGACACCAAGGTGTTAACAAAGCAAGACTTGGTAGCTGCTGGTAACTTCATTACAGCAGCAAGGAGCAAAGGTTTCAGTTTTGTTACTCATGAAGAAGGGAAGAATGATGAACTGGAGCTTGGTGTTTGTACTCTTGACAAACCATCCTCTGGGTGTAATGATGTTTGGGCTCGAACTAGTCCGTTTTTGGAGTTTGGATTGAAGACAACATTTGTTTCATGTTCCATAGATGTGAATGCTATCAGGAATTGGTTCCTGGGGTTCATGAGTGAAGCTATCAATTTCCTGAGTATGCACTTGGTTTCGGCTAGCATTTGGGAATGTATTGAGTTTTCTTTTCAGTGTGTTGGAAATCATTTTCAGTTGGGTATCCATACTTGGGATCCTCAACTTGGCTTGATAGAGTTTATTACATATGGAAAGGACTTTTGGAGGAATAAGGATCAAATTTTCAGATTTGTTGATGTTGTTCCCTTCTTTTCCAGCCACTTGATGGTTCCGTTTGTTCATCAACAAATGGATTGGAGAGAAATTTTGAGTATGGATTGGAGAGTTGAACGATCGGTTGCTCTTGGGAGTGACTTTCGGCTAGGACAAGGGCAGATTTTGAGACACGTGCTTGCTGGTTGGAGGCATGCCAGCCACTTTACTTGTGGAGTTACTCTCGTTTGGAAGAGATTGTCCTTCACTACTTGCCAACGTGGTGGTAGTTTTCAGTTGGAGATTGTTATAGTGGGTTTTCCTGCCATTTTTGAGGCTTTATCTTGCAACTCAATATTCATCTCATACACTCACTCTTGGAAATTTCATTGGTGTTGCTGTTTTTCCTTGTGTGAAGTACTAAAATCAGATTGCATTTCGCTGACTTCAGCCTTGAACAACAGAGATTATTTGTTCCTTCACACCTATCCTATTCTTGGAGTTCGTCTTATGGAGGTTTGTGATGTTAACTTTGACAGTTTTCTCTCATTGTTGGTTCGGAACAGCGAACTACCACTTGTTTTGATTCATCATTCTAAGACTCATGAGGTTGGAACTATGAGAGTTCTCTGTAGTCTTCATGGTGGTATCAGTATAATTCAGTTGATGCATGGTAGCTCCATGAGGAGACATGAGTATGAGTTTGTTGAGCTCTTGCAAAGGATTGCTTTCCTCTTTGCAAGAAGATTTGATGATGTCACCTATGCTATCAGGGCTTCGTTTATTACCATGTGGAGGTATACTGAGGAGGTTGATTTTGAGTTGAGTATCCTATCTTTCTTCTTGCCTAGAATTATGATTAACAGTGGTGTGGTTGATACTGTTAATTCGGGGCTTCATGGGCATGAGTGGTTGCATGATATTGATCTCAGTCCTTTGAGATCTTTTAGTTTGAGTATCATGGATGGTAACACTTTGGAGTTACAAGGGAGGTTAGTGCAGCATTGGCATGATGTTTTCACTGACATGATCAGAGTGGTGCAGCAGTGGCGGGGTGGGTCCTTCTTGAGATGGTTTTGGGAACCTGGGATCATACTTGTTTTGGTATGGACCAGTCTTAACTTTTCTGGAGTTATGGTGGTATTGCTTGAGGACAAGCAATTTTGGGAAGGGCGGACTGTAATGTCCCCATTTTTAGCACTCCACTTTTCAGTGATTGGTAGCCTATTCCCAGTGTGCTGTCGGCTAGTCAGTGGCAGATAAGGGTTTTCGACTGCTTGGTGGGTTCTCTTGATGATTCAGGGTTTTGCTTGTTGGAGTTTGGTTGTTTGGATTCTGGATTCCTTCTGAGTTTTCAGAGAGCTTTGTAGAGGTATGACTTGCAACTGCGTCGGGCAACCTTTCCGGACTTACTATTTTTAGTAAGTTACGACAGCTACATCCTGGAGTTTGGGATTTTGGATTGCGGATTCTTTCTGGGTTTTCAGAAAGCTTCGCATTGGTATCGCATGCACTTTGATCCGGGCAACTTTCTGGAATTTACTATTTTTAGTAAATTCTATTTCTGGCAGTGGTCCTGTTGGTTTCGGCACGGATGGCTCTCATCTTCAGTCAACTCAGTTGGTTTGATCAATTTTGGCCTTGGGATGCATTTTGGAGAGATAAGTTCATTTTATTTAAATAATGTTATGTTAATGTTATATTTTAATGTTGACTCCCCCCTTGGCCTAGCTACATCACTTCAAGTTGTTCTTAAAAGGTGTTCTTCAAGGGTGGGCGCTTCATTGAAGGAAATTTATTATTATTCAAAGGTCTATTTCATGCTTGAGTTGGACGCCTTCTTTGAGGAGGGGATTAATTTAAAATTAAAGTCAAATATTGCTTGGAAAATGGGACGCCATCTTTGGAGGGAAAGGAGTTATTTCAAAATTGAAAAGTTAGGGTTTCTAGAAGCTTCTGGAGAGTCTTCACAAAGTTATAAAAGGAGGTCTTGGGTCCTCATTTGGATTATCTTATGTTTGGAATATTGTTATGCTGCCGAAATGGTGCTGGATTGCTTCGAGGAATGAATGCCTCCTAGCCTTGGCTCGACTTCTTGCTTGAAAGACAGCAACTAGTGGAGAGTTAGATTGTAGTTGAGTGAGATTTGTAGTGAGATTTTGCATTGTAGAAGTTGTTTTGCATTTGTAGTTCGGTTTCTTGCATTTTAATCAAATCTGGAGTTGCTGATTTTTGTATTGCAGATTGAAGTTTATACTCATAAGTCTTTGGGCGAATTTATTTTGGTTCTGGGTAGTTTACCCATGCATTTGCTAGCCTTGGGCGCCCCTCTATGCCAAGTTGCAGATTTTTTAGAGGTGTCTTGGATTTTATCTTGTTGGTAGAACATTTCTTGAGGCTGTACCATTCTGTTTTGCCTGGCAAGTGTTTAGAAAAAAAAATACTTCAATTTTTCAGCTGTTTCTTTGTCTAGTCTTCATTGTCATCAACCTAGCTTTCTTTTGCATCAAGTCTCATGTCATTTTGGCAAGTATTGAGTGAGTTGTGAGCATTTTAGTGGATTCTAGGGTTGCTGGTTATGCATATTAAGTTGTTGTTCTGTCATATCAGCTTGCGTAAAGTCTATCTTTTGAGTTGGGTTTGGGTTGAAAGTCTTTGTGATCATTGAGGAGACATTATACTATATTGCAACATGGTTAGACTTTCTTATTCTATGTATTTGGCAGGCAAATCTCTAATTATTGTAAGCTGAACAGTAGTACTGTCAGCAATCTTACTTCTTCTTTGTTATTTCATTGTAATACCCGCTGGATAAGTGGAAGAGGCTGGCTTGCTGCCTATTTACTTTGATTTGCATTGTAATATCTTACATCTCCACCCTATGGTAGCTCCATTCCCACTTCGGGTTTGAAAGCACATTCTGGGTGTTGAGTTTACTTTCAGCATAATAGAAGATAGGGATCCTCTGACCATATGCTCGTCATCATCCGGCGCATTCTTGGTTAGAGTTCTTTATTCAACATTGCTTTGAGATCCTCTGACCATATGCTCGTCGTCATCCGGCGCATTCTTGGTTAGAGTTGAATTCCGCATCGTTTTGGTTTAAGTGCTAACCCTAACGGATGTGTGTTGCATTGCTTACTGTTATTGAAAATTTGAAAAAATTTGGCTCAGAATATTTCAATATTCCTTTTGGCCTGTTCATGCTTCTTTTCTTGCAGTTGATCCTTATACATGACCTTCTCATTGGATATAACATCCCCACTCCTAATTATTTTATTATTTTAATAATCCCATAACTGATAACCAAATTCATCTACTCCATATCCAATGAAGGTACATTTTTTAGACTTAACCTCAAGCTTGGTCCTATTTCCAATATCAACATGGACAAAAGCTTCACAACCAGAGGTTTTCATAAATGAATAGTTTACCTTTTTACCCATCCATGCCTTCTCTAGAATGCCACCATCCAAAGGATTTGAAGGTCCCCTATTTATTAAATAAACAACGATATGTACAAAAATTTCCCAAAAGTGTAAGGTAGTCCAACATGCAACCTCATGCTCCTTGCATGCTCCACAATGGTCTATTCATCCTTTCAGACACACCATTTTCTTGTGGGGTTCCAGGAATCATTTTTTTCCTACAGATTCCATTGTATGAATAGTAATTTTCAAATTCTCTGTTGCAATACTCGCTTCCATTATCAGATCTGAGACACTTTAACTTTTTTCCTATCTCATTCTCAACCAAATCTTTCCACTTTTAAAAAATTTCAAATACTTCTGATTTTTGTTTTAGGAAATACACCCATGTGTTTTCCTAGTTGCATCATCAATAAAAGTAACATAATAGAAAGAGCCACCAAGAGAAGATACCTGAGCTAGTCCCCATACATCTGAATGCACAAGCTCTAATTTCTCACTCTTCTTCTCTTTCCCAACTTTGAGAAATCAGAATCTTTTCTATTTTCCATAAACACGATTTTTGTAGAACTCCACATCAATCTACTTCAGACCTAGTAGAAACTTTTTGGAGTGAAGGATCTTCATCCCTTTCTCACTCACATGCCCAAGTCTATGGTGCCACAATTATGTTTTTGTCCCTGTAGTAAGTTCTATAACTATCTCAGGAGCAACTATTTCTGTAGCAGCTAAGGTAGAATAAGTATTACCATTACACATATAATGTGCCTACCTTTTCACCCTTGGCTTCTACTAATACACCTTTAGTGACCTTCCAGACTTTTTCTGAAAAGGTAACTATGCAACCTTCACTACCTAGTTGTCCTGTAGAAATTAAATTTCTTCTCAAATTTGGAACATGCCTTACCTCCTATAGAAACCATTCATTTCCATTCGACAACTTGATCTTTATCTTTCCTTTTCCAACAATCTGACAGGGTTCATCATCACCCAAATATACCTAGCCAAAATCACCTTGAACATAATCTAAAAAATATTTCCTATGGGGTATGGCATGAAATGAAGCCCCTAAATCTATTACCCAAGAATCATTAACATTATCTAAACATAGAATTAAAGCATCCTACAATTTATTACTTGCAACATTAGCTTCCTTACTGTCATCATGTTTTCTCTCTCCTTTTTTTTTTCCTTTTCGAGACCAACATTCCTTCTTCAAGTGTCTTGGATTTCCACAGTGCCAACAATCCAGTCTTCCTCTGGATTTAGATCCGCCTTTCTTCGAATTCCCTTGTGACTTCCCATGATTTTTTGAGCTTTATCCTCTCTCCTTTTTTCTTCCCTTATTCTCTACAGTCAAAGCATTACCCGATGTTGAAGTCTCACCTATGTGTTTCCGTCGCATTTCCTTGCCAAGGATAACACCAACAACATCATCAAATTTTAATGTATTTGAACCAAAGACAGAGTTACTTACAACCATTACCAAGCTATTCCAACTCTCTAGCAAAGAACATAAAACCAAGAGAGCCCTCACCTCTTCATCAAAATTCACTTTTACAGAAGTTAATTGACTGGTAATCATATTAAACTCATTTAAATTATTTGTCACATATCCACCTTCAACCATTTTTAGATTAAATAAACGCTTCATGAGAAATAACTTATTTGAGGCTAAGGGTTTTTCATATAATTTACCCAAATGTTCCATTAGATCCTCTATTGTCTAAGTTGCTTCTATTATATTGAATGCCACAGATGGTGCCAGGCACTATTGAATGGTTCCCAATGCCTTTCTATCCAAAATCTCTCATTCTTCATCTGACATGGTAGCCTCTTTCTTTGTTTTTCCTTGCAATGGCCGCCATAGATCCTTTTGATACAAATAATCTTCCATCTACATCTTCCATAATTGGTAATTCTGGCCGTTGAAATTCTCAACCTTGAATTTTCCTTCTTCCATTGCTCCCACTCAAATCTAGAGGTTTCTTTCCAATCAACTGAAATACACACAAAGTTCAGATACTAGTTGTTAGGGTTCAGGCAGATTTGAGCAATAAACATTAACAATTATATGCAAATTAAATAACCTAGACATAACAAAGAAGAATAAAACAAAATAGATCAACACAAAAATTTAACGTGGTTCACCCAATATGGGATACATCCACAAAAAATCAGCCACCCAATGATTTTATTATCCAGTGCAAAATAAATTACAATCTCATGAATTACCCACACCACAACTTACATCCCAACTGCTTATAACAAGCTTTTTGGAAGCTTATAGAGTTAGGGTTTTACAAAGTCATTTTTCATTTGACTTGTCAATGGGAAAACCTTGACGTGTTAACAAAAAAATAATTTGGGGGCTACCACCTTGAACCCCTGCTTGAGGCCTGGCCTGACCCCGAACCCCGACGAGGATACATTACGAGTGTATAATATTTGCATGATTAGTCACCACATATTAACACTCTCTACTCTCTATCTCAACTCTCTCTACCTCTCCTTCCCTCTCTACTTCTCTCTATCTGCCCCTCCCTCTCTCTACCTACTTATCCCTCTATATCTCATTCTTTCTCCCTCCCTCCCTCCTCTCTCAATCTCTCCACCTTCCTCCTTTTCTCTCTAATCTCTCACTTCTCCCTCCCTCTCTCCTTCCCTCTCTATCTCAACTCTCTCTCCCTACATATCTATTACTCCCTCTCTCACCCTACATATCTATTACTCCCTCTCTCTCCTTTCCCACTCTTTCTATCTCTTGTTTCCCTCTCTCTCTCTCTCCTCTCCCTCTCTACCAACCCCTTGTCTCTCCTCCCCCTCTCTCTACTCTCTCACTATATCAATTCTCTATCTACCTACCTATCCCTCTATACATAATTATTTCCTTCTCCCTCCCTCCCTCCCTCTCTCCTTACCTCTCTACTTCTCTCTCTATCATATCTCTCTATCACCTCTCTCTATCTCTCTCTCCTTCCCTCTCCACTCTCTCTCTATCTCAACACTCTTTCTCCCTATCTTTCCCTCTCTCTCCATCTCTCTCTCTCCTTCCATCCCTACTCTCTATCTCAACTCTCCCTACCTTTCCCTTTCTCTCTCTATCTATATCTCTATATCTCTCCCTCCCTCTCCCCTCTTTCTATCTATCCTCTCTCTCTCCCTCTCTCTACCTACCCGTCTCTCTCCTATTTATCTCAACTATCCCTCTTTACCTCTCCCTCCCTCCTCTCTCTACTTGTCTCTAACCTACCCCTATATATCTATTTCTCTTTATCTCCCTCCCTCATTCCCTCTCTCACCCACCCTCTCTCTCTTCCACCAACCTTTTATCTCTACTTCTCTCTGCCTACCTATCCCTCTATACATCTTTATTTCTCCCTCCCTCCTCCCTCTCTCAGTCTCTCCACCTTCTCCCTCTCTTATCTCTCTATCGTCTCTCTCTATCACCTCTCCTTCCCTCTCTCCCTCTCCCTCCTTCCCTCTATACTTCTCTTTATCTCCCCTCCCTCTCTCTACCTACCTCTCTATGTTTATCTATCCTTCCCTCTCTACTTCTCTCTATGCACCTATCCCTCTATACATCTTTCTTTCTCACTCCCTCCCTCCTATCTCTTAGTCTCTCTACCTTCTTCCCTATCTACTTCTCTCTATCACCTCTCTCTCCCTACCTCCTCTATATCTCACATCTCTCTCCTCTCCCTCTCTCTACTCTCTATCTACACCCTCTCTCTATATATCTCTCCCTCCCTAAAATATATCTCAACTATCCATCTTTACCTCTCCCACCCTCCAGATAGGTGAGATAGAGAGAGTAGAGACAAAAAGGTATGGAGGGAGAAGTGAGAGGGATAGATGTGATAGAGAGATGTGATACATAGAATTGGAGGGGACAGAGGGAGAGATAGAGAGAATGGAAAGATAAAGAGAAGTAGAGAGGGAAGGAGAGACTGAGAGAGAAAGAGGGGAGAGAGAGTGAGAGAGTGAGAGAGAAAGACGGGGAGAGAAAGAGAGTGGAGGGAGGGAGGGAGAGGTAGGCATATATGTATAGATTTGAGATAGAGTAGAGAGGGAAGGAGAGATAGAATGAGGGAGAAGTGAGAGAGATAGAGGTGATAGAGATAAATAGAGAGGTAAAGGGGGAGAGAGAGGGGGGAGGGAGGAGAGAGTTGGGATGGAGAGATAGAATAATGAGATAAAGAGAAGTAGAGAGAAAAGGGGAGAGAGAAAGAGGGAAAGAGAGAGAAGGGAAGGAGGGAGAGGTAGGGTGAGAGAGGTGAGATAAATATAGTAGATAGGGAAGGAGAGAGAGATGAAGGAAGGGAGAAGTGAGAGAGAGAGGTGATAGAGATATGTGATAGAGAGAAGTAGAGAGAGGAGGAGGGAGTGAGGGAGAGAGAAAGAGGTATAGAGGGATATGTTAGATAGAGCGAAGTGGAGAGGGAATGTGGGTGAGAGGAAGGAAGAGAGAGATAGAGACAAAGATAGAGATAGATAGAGAGAGGGGGAGATAAAGAAAATTAGACATGGAAGAAGGGATGGAGGGGGAGAGGGAGGTGAGATAGAGAGAGAATAGAGAGATAAAGAGATAGAGAGAAGTAGAGAGAGATAAAGAGAAGTACAAAGGGAAGGAGAGAGTGAGCGAGAAAGAGGGGAAGGGAGGGGGAGGGGGAGAGAGAGAGGAGAGGAGAGAGTGAGATAAATAGGGGATATGGGAGAGAGAGAGAGAGGGGGGAGAGAGAGGGAGAGAGAGGTGAGATCGAGAGAGTAGAGAGGGAGGGAGGGAGAGGGAGAGAGAGGTGATAAAGAGATGTGACAAAGAGATAAGTAGAGAGGGAAGAAGGAAGGTGGATATATTAAGAGAGGTAAGAAGGGATGGAGGGAGAGAGAAAGAGGTATAGAGGGATAGATTATATATAGGTAGGGATGGAATGTGGGAGGGAGGGAGGAAGAGAGAGAGAGAGGAGAGATAGAGATTAGAGAGGGAAAGAGGTAGGGAGGGAGAAATAGGTGGGATGCATAGTGATGGAGGGACAAATAGGTAAAGAGAGGGATATGGGAGATAAAGATAGGTAGAGAGTGAACGAGACATAGATAGAGGAGATATAGAGAGAAGTAGAGAGGGGAGGTATGGAGAGGTAGGGAGGATATAGAGGTGAGTGTGTGTGTGAGAGAGTGAGATATCAAAAGAGGAGAGAGAGGAAGGGGGAGAGATAATGAGAGTAGAGAGGGAAGTGGAGAGCGATAGAGAGTAGAGAGGGAAGGAGATAGTAAGAGAGAAATATGGGGGAGGGAGAGTGAGAGGTAGAGATAGTGGTAGGGAGTGGAGGGAGAGTTAGGTAGAGAGATGGAAGAAGATATGGAAGGAGAGAGTAAGAGAGAAATATGGAGGAGGGAGATAGATAGAAACTTAGATAGGGAAGGATGTATGGAGGGAGAGTCAAGTAGGGAGATAGATGTGTGTGTGAGAGGTGAAATAGAGAGAGTAGAGAGGGAAGGAGAGATAGAAAGAAGGGAGAAGGAGGGAGAAGTGAGAGAGAGATAGAGGTGATAGAGATATATGATAAAGAGAAGTGGAGGGGAGAGAGGGAGAGCTACAGAGAGAATGGCGAGATAAAGATAAGTAGAGAGGCAACGAGAGAGTGAGAGAGAAAGAGGGGGAGAGAGTGAGAGAGAGAGAGGGGGAGGGAAAGAGACAGAGGAGGGAGGGAGGGAGGGAGAGGTATGGATAGATATGTAGATAGTTGATATAGAGAGAGAGTAGAGAGGGAAGGAGAAAGAGATGAGGGAGAAGTGAGAGAGATAGAGGTGATAGAGATATGTGATACAAATAAGTAGAGAGGTAAAGAGCGAGAGAGAGGGTGGAGGGAGGATAGAGAGAGTGGGGAGGGAAAGAGAAAATGGTGAGATAAAGAGAATTAGAGAGGAAATGAGAGAGAAAGAGGGGAGAGAGAGGGAGAGAGAGTGAGAGAAAGAGGGGGAGGGATAGAGAGAAGGGAGGGATGGAGAGGTAGGGAAAGAGAGGTGAGATACACAGAGTAGATAGGGAAGGAGAGAGAGAGGGACAAAGGGAGAATTGAGAGAGAGAGATGATAGAGATATGTGATAAAGAGAATTAAAGAGGGGAGGAGGGAGGGAGGGAGAGATAAAGAGGTATAGAGGGATAGGTTAGATAGAGAGAATTAAAGAGGGAAGGTAGGTGGGAGGAAGGAAGAGAAATACAAAGACATATATATAGATAGAGAGATAGGGGGAGATAGAGAAAATCAGACATATAAGAAGGGATGGAGGAGGAGAGATTGGTGAGATAGAGAGAAATATAGAGGGAAGGAGAGTGAGAGACAAAGAGGGGGAGAGAGGTAGGGAGAGAGGGGAGGAGAGAGTGAGAAAGAAATAGGAGGAGGGAGAGGGGAGAGAGAGGAAGAGAGAGGTGAGATAGAGAGAGTAGTGAAGGATGGGGAGAGAGAGAGGGAGGGAAGGGGGAGAGGGAGAGAGGTGATAGAGAGATAAGTAGAGAGGGAAGGAGGAAGGTG
>CM021108.1:513353646-513378972 GCA_007115665.2 Sequoiadendron giganteum | reverse complement strand
AGTGGTGAGATAGAGAGGAGAGAGTGAGAGTGAGGGAGAGAATTATGAGATAGAGAGGAGAGAGTTAGAGAGAAAGAGGGGGAAGAGAGGGATAACGAGTGAGAGAGAAATTTAGGTAGAGGGAGGGAGGGGAGAGATAGAGATTAGAGAGGGAAATAGGTAGGGAGGGAGACATAGGTGAGATACAAAGTGATGGAGGGAGAGGTATATTTAAAGAGAGAGAGAGATGGGAGATAAAGATAAGTAGAGAGGGAAGGAGATGTAGAGAGAGAAGCGATAGAGAGAAGTAGAGAGGGGAGGGAGGTAGATGTAGGGAGGAGATAGAGGGGTGAGAGAGAGAGAGAGGGGAGAGAGGGAGGAATGGAGAGAGAGAGGGAGTGGAGAGATAGAGAGTAGAGAGAAGGAGAGAGTGAGAGAGAAAGATGATACAACTTGTTGACTACTAAAATTTGACCTCCTGATTACTGAAATTTGACATGCTGATTACTGAAATTTGACTAAGTTTGAAATTTTCAAGATCTTCCAAAAATGATAGTTTGCATTATAACTCCTAGAGATCCGAAATCACTCTCAAACATCTTGAAACTATATACATGAAATATAACTTAAAGTATAAGAGTTTAAATGTCCATACGTAAATGTCAACTTATACTTATATTATTAAATATTAATTATTTAGGTGCATATAGTTTTATTAGTTATTGTCAGTTACATTTTTACTAGCTTTCCCCTTGCCTTTATAAGCAAGGCCAATGCACATTATTCATCATCTCAATCTCAATCTAAATTTATTCATTCACTCTTGATGAAATAACATGTTGCTTCTCTTGCATTGTGAAGGTTTATATCGCAGATGGTGATCCTAGGCTCAGAGGTCTCCACCAACACCCCTTAGCCTTATCATGAAATAATTATGTTTTATGTTATCTTCCATAGTGATCCATTCAATCCCTAGTACCCACATGTTTATTATATTTTTTCGTAGGCCTTGCATCATGTTTTGCTATTTTTTGTATGTTGGAATTTTTGAATTTTTTATTTTCATACATTAATCATGCCTAACATCTACTACCTGGGTGATGTTTTTAATTTGGGGTCCATGTTAGGATTAGGTGACATTAACCTTGCATTCCTATGTATTTTTCATGTGTCTCCACATTCCTTGTAAAGTGTTCTAGGGGACATGAGAGTTAAAATTTTTAATATTAATTTCCTATGATAAATTTAAATTACATTCATAGAGGTGGAAACATGCTTGGTGGTAGTTATGAAGAATCCTAGAGGAATATTCCATTTTGGCATCCATTTTGGGAGTGAGGTACATATGGACTTGCATGTCTATACATGTTGATAGCTTGTTGTGTGTCTTCAAAAGTTGGGCACCCAAGTGTGCAAGTTATTGCATGTTCTATTTTATAGACATTGGAGTTGTTAGAGAGGAGTAGAGCACTCAGGTTTGACCAACTTTGATTGGCTATGGGTTGGGCACCCATGTGAAGGCCATGTGAACATTAATTTATTTTTACTACGTTTATGGTTTTCAACTAAGGGAGGCGTGGATTTTTCTAGGTGGTTTTTAGCTCTTATTTTGGGATACCATAATGGTTTTCCCTCTCACAAATATCTATAAATTGGAGCATTGAGATAGTAGTTTGATGAATTTTTTTACATGTTAAAGTAATAAAGTGCTACTAGAATTTAGAGAGAGATGTTGTGTTGATGTAAACTTATTTGAAGGATTAATTCAATCTTTGGATCTCTTTGGGTGTGGATTTTTTGCTACAAGGGTTTCACCACACATGTCTTGTGTCACTTTTGTTTCTCAACTTGTGGTACATTTCTATTTTTCTTTTAACATTGAATGTGTAATCACTGTAATCATCATATTGGGTTAATCACACATCCATTTTCATATTTACAAACACATTAAATTTAATATTGTAATTTAGTTCACCTGATTATTTAATAGCTCAACACACCTAAAATTATCTTATATCATGATAGAGTGGGTGTATTGCATTAATATTTCATTGGGTAAAATTGATTGAAGCTTGGGAGATCCAACATCTAGTGGACCCATGTTTTTTTCAGTAGATTTAATAGTGAGTCTCTTATTTGATGATTTTATCTTTGTTCAAGTCTAGAGAAGCCCATTTATTTGGTAGTTATAAGTTGATTTCATGAAAAAATGAAATTGTGACATCATTTTTACAGGTATATATTTACCTATTTATAGGTCCCAAATTCTTGTAATATTAGTCAATATAATGTGAGATTAGTGAAAAATATTTGTGGTTTACTTCTATAATAGGTGTGGTTTTTTGAGACCTAAAATGTGTCAAAATTTATCTTTAATTTTTCCATTTACGACCCCTTGGATCACACTTCATGGCCTTACAAAGCTTAAAGTGTAGAGGAGTAGTCCACTCCTATCGATTGGCTTTCTAGATCCCATAGTATAATTTAAATTAGTTCTACCTTTTTATCTAGGTCATCATACATCCCCAAGATTATAGATTGAGTGTTTGTTGGTGTCATCCACCTCCCAGGAGCACCATCTGCAACAATAAACTCCACAAAAAATGAGAGAGGCAACACAAGGCCATTTCACCAAAAAGGAGTGAATAAAAATGAGATAAAATACATAATGTACGAATGCCTTATAAATGAATGAGATATATGATGGGTATACAACTTCCCGATTTGAGAAAGAAACCACTCGAGAGATTAATTAAACTATTCTACCTAAGTAAGCTTAAGTGGGTAAATGGTAAAAACCATCTACTCCAACACCCCCCCTTAAGTGAAACTTAGGGAGAATCATTATGCAAAAAATGAAAAATGCAATATGGGTCCTAGCTACACAACCATGTTAGGTACCCATTTACAATGCAATCTCTCACAACTAGAGAAAATGAGATAAACCTTGTGGGAAAAAACCCCTCTCCAAAAGAGAGAAAATAAAACAAAAAGGATACATGGATGGAGGAATCAATCACACACCCCAAGGGCTACATACATCATGTATATACAATCAATGACCCCCACATAAGAGGGAAAGAGAGAGACTATATAGTCACCCCACAATGTGTAATCACCTACAAAAATGGTAAGTGCCTGAAGACAAAACATGATCCAATGTTGACAAACAACTTGTCTCCCTTTTAGAAGAAATGAAACCAAGTAAAAATGTAGGTATGCTTCCCATTCTAGATAGGAATTAGCAAGTTGGATCCAAATGTAGGATGAAAATGTCTCTGAAATCTACTCATGTGTTGCCAGGACCTTGGAAGATGATGCCACAAACCAATCAGGAACATGCCCAATCACAATAGGAGGTGACAAGAAAGGTACCACTAGAAACTGATTCTGAACATTCTCTAGAGACCAAGATGGGGTGACAAAAGTTGTACCATAACTATCATCAAATAGGAGGGATATACCCTCAAATGTGTCTTCCAAGTCAGAAATGTGAGATTCTACGAACAATGAACCAATGTTCAGAAAATACGAAACCCAATTAGGAAGATAATGAAATACTTGTTGTAATGAATCACTAGACGTGCTCAGTGAATCAACAACACAAGATGAATGGTCCTGCTGAATAGGAATCATAGGAGCCTCAATCAATGACTCTGCACAATGAATCACTGAAGGTGAAGGTACATCAACTATCCTTGATGGAGAAGAAGGAGCATCTGAAGAACCCTTGTCATCCTCATTTGAAGATTCAAAGTATTCCAAAACTTCAAACTCCTGCATATTAGCATGATCATAGGGTATCATGTTTGAAAAATAAAGAGACATAAGACAATCTGAAACAAGATCATTTGGGAATAGCTAAGTATCAAGATCTCCATGTATTTCCAAAATTTTAGTCCAAAGAATATAAGGACACTCAAAATGATCAATAACATTCAAAGTGGCATCATCAATATGTATTGCAATAACTCCTAGGACATGATCCCTTTTGCAATTCCATGCAAATTTCTTACTATCAGTACCAAGAAGGGGAAGAAGGTTATATAAATGTGGCAAAAAATGAAGCCATCTGAGATGTTTTATGATACCATCTCTCTATTGTTTATAGTTTCATCTTTTCAACATAATCACATCAGGATGAAATGGAAACCCCATAGTGAACTATGAAAAATCTCCAAGAATATACAGACATGAACCTTCAACAAAAATTAGAAACTCCCGAATACTACAAATGAAGCCTTCCCAAAATACTTTAGGAAGCAATAATGCAAAAAAGGGGTTGAGAATCTAAATTTTTTTGAGTAAAAGTATAAACACCTTACTAGATTCCCATGCCAAATCACCAAGCCAAGTCACTCGCCAAGCACACAAGAAAGATAACCTCCTGTAAGACTTTCTCACAACAATCAACTGCATTGCAATGCTATTTAGATAGCAAAAAGATCCTCCAAATTGCCAATGTGGGATAATGTCTTTAGCAACAACTTCAAAAAAAATTGGGCCCACTTCCTCTCAGTTGTACAAAAGCCCTAAAATTAAATATTTGGGAGAGAACTTTATAAAATATAAAGTTTGAAAAAATGTTTCACCAAAGCCATGACCTCTGCGTTACATGGAGGTTGAAGTGTCTAATCATGACTCCAAAAAACAAGATCACCCTCTCCTTTGCTCTTTCCAATGCCTCCAGCACCGTCAGATCTGCATGAATCAACCCCCAAGAAAATCACAGTAGGTTGCAAATGAAATCATCCTACAGACATGATGGATCACACCTCCAATGCTAAAAAATGCCTCCAATCAGAGATCGAGCCTTCCAAAATTCGACCGCAACAAAGAAAAAAAAAAGATATCATAGTCTTAAGTACAAATCACGCTTGGCAAGGAAATCACCTTGAAGAAAATACCTTCCTCATAGGTTTCAAACTGAAGAAAAACTCCTCAAAATCATGCCCTTCAACAAAATTATGGCAGAGAAAAAAATCACAGCAACTGAAACACCACCTCTTCCCTTTCCAAATCACGACCTCCTAAGCAAATTATGCCAAGAATAAAGGTACAAACCACAACCAAGAGTAAATCATGCTAGAAAGATGTAAATAAAACGACCTCCTCCAAATTTGAATCCCACATAGAGTCTCAACATAGCATGGAGAGATTTTGTAGCATAGGTAAATGCACCATAAGAAGAAGATGTCGCTGCCTTGCCAAAGAAATTTGTTGCATAGAAAATATTATATGATGCTCAAACCACACACCCTCTATTTATAGGAATTGCGCCCTTCAAACAAAATGCCTTAAAACAACAAAATTCACCCTCTCACCATAGAGAAAACGGGCTTGAATCACCCATATAGAGAGCAAACAAAAATTAACAGGCCTTTGATTAATGAATCACCCTTCAATGTTTGAGAAAATTGTAGCCTCAAAGATGGATTTAAGCGATTTTCAATACAAAAAATGCGCCCTCCAATAGAAAATCATTCCTAGCACAAAGGAAAATGAGCCCAACACAAAGGAAAATGACTTGCAAAAAAAAATGCACGCCTTCGGGAAAATAACACAGCCTCCAACAAAATCATGGCCTCCAAATGGTAAACCGAGCCCCCTCATGCAGATGAAAAAGTGCCTCCAAATAGCTTCAATTTGTTTGAACGCCCCCTCCACATATTCATAGCCACATTGAGAGTGAAATTCGACCTGGAACAAGGAAATCGCTGCCAACAATTGAAGAAAATCTATATGGGCCTTCAAATACAAATTCGCTTCAGAAAGATCGAAAATAAGACATTTAAATTTCAAATGCCGAAAAAAATGATCTCAAACACTCCGATGAAAGCTCTCAGGGGAAATATTGTAGAATGGTTGGCTTTGATACCATGTTGGTGTCATCCACCTCCTAGGAGCACCATCTGCAACAATAACCTTCACAAAAAATGAGAGAGACAACACAAGGCCATTTCACCAAAAAGGAAAAATGAGATAAAATACATAATGTATAGAGTGCCTTTTAAAGGCATGAAATATATGGTCCATTTACTCCATTAGTGTCCACTTTAGTAATGTGGATTTTTTTTTTGAGAATTAATAGATCACATATTCAAATTGATTATATTTCCCAAAACATAACTGCACTTATATGAGGCCAACAATGGGAAAAACCAATCCTATAAAAGTGGCTTATATGCCAATGAAGATATCAAGATGTTCTATACCATCCCGCGAACTTCTCAAGCATTAAAGATGCATGATGCTATCTATAAAAATTCTTTATTATAGTAATTTGACAATGAAGTCCCCCACTGGACTTCTCAATGACATTTTATAAGCTAGAATGACATGAATCCAATAGTCTAGATGTCAAAAGAGATTTGATTTTTTGAATAAATGATCCTTCCAATACTATTGGCTAGGATTTGGGGCTCTCATTTTCTATATATTTTTCTATTATATTACATTATTTATAGTTAATGTTTCCCACTTAGGGGCATATCCTTTTCGACATTAACCACTATTCTCCTATATTGATGATCTACAATCTCCTCAATTTTCTTATGATGTAAATGCTTATAATTAGTATTTTTATCATATATTTTATTGACACAATATTTTAACTCAATGACATCTCACAATTTTGTATATTCTTATAGGGTTTTTATCTAGCATTCATGGCTCCTAATATGACCATATTTGGGGTATCATTGAGGGCACAATTTTGTCTATTGTTATTAGCTGATAGGCTTTACCTCTGGGATCGCCAGTGCACTATTTGCCTGAAAACCTATCTCATGCCTGAAACAGGAGCGCCCACCATCAAGCAGTGTCTAGTTCACTGCAAACCATTTGTGGCTCTCGATTTTGTGTCACCAATAAAGTTTGTTGACTGTGTGACCGTCGTGACCGCTGAGGGGGTAAAAGTTTAGTCCTGCTGGCAGCTATGGGTGAATCCACCGCATTCTTTCTGAACCTGCTACGGAGCTGCTTGTTGGGCGGCTATATTTCTTGTGAATCTGCATTGGAGTTGCTTCATCACTGCCTTTTACCTACTGGCAGTTATGGGTAATTCCACCAAACCCATCGGAGAACTTTTTCGGGGACTTTTGAACGCTGGGAAACGTGGTCGGGTGGAGTAAATGTAGTGTTTGTTACGGTGAGGTGGATCCACCTCATGCTCCCTGGTGTTGCTACAGAGGTGCTTGGCGACTGTGTCAGAGGTTCTTCATCATGGACAATGCTTGCTTTTAAATTCCTTCAAGCTTACGCACCTTTTACTACGAATACATTGAGGTACCGACTCTGGCGTGAATGGTTTCGTAGGTTTTTGTAATCAGGAGGATGCAATTTTTAGAAGCTCGAGTCATTTGGTAGGGTTTCATTCTTCCTGTTTCATGTTTCACCATGTTTCAGTATGGAAATGCTTTGGTAGGGTTTCGTAAGAGTTTGATATTGAAAATGTCTGCTATGCTAGGGTTTTGTGATCAACACGTGCCAATTTCTTCGACCAGCGTTGAGAGGAGGAGGCAATTTCTGGACAATCTCGAGCCTTTTAGCAGCGAAGGTATGCATTTTTGGCCCTAAAATTTCCATTGAAATTTCCATCCATTTTTTAAAGAATTACGGCATGTGGGTTAATAAATTGATTTATAGATAAAACATAAGATAGGGCATTTCACTTCTCTTTGTATGTTGTCATTTTCCTTCTGCTTTATATTGCATTTTCTTCCCTTCGGTTTGAGCACTGTCTTGGAATCATTTTATTTATGGGGATCTCTCTCCTAGGATTGGTGATCTTCAGAACTTAATGCATCTATAAACTTGTTATTATTACATTTACCATGCACAATGTAGGCTTTGAATCTATTTAACTTTGAACGATTGTTAGCATTTCTGTTAATTTTCATGGTTTTATTTTATAATTCATTTTTAGGGTTTTGACAAGAAGTTTGAGGAAATTCAAGAAACTCCATAGTCTTTACAAATTATGCATGATTTTGAACCATCATCAGCTTCTTATGATGGTGCATTTATTGTATTATAGTATTAAATTCTAATGAAATCCTTCCACATCGTCTTAGACTAGATGTTCTTGTAAATGAGAATATTGTCGATTCATATTGGTAATTTATAGGAATATGTTTGGTCCATATAATTGTATGCAAGCGATCTAAATTTCTTCTCTGCACTTCATTTCTGCTTGCACACATTTAAGTGTTGTGCTCTTTCTCTTGTATTTTTGTTATATTTGGATCATTAATTATTACTATCTTGATCTGCATTCTGCTTCAGGTATCATAGTTTAATCATAATTGTTTCTTTAAATTCGTATAAAAATGTTTCTTGATTACATCATTCATTGAGATTCGAGACAGACATTATACCGTAAATGATTTTATTAGAATTGTCAAAAAAAATTCCCTAGAAAAAAGTATTACCAGAAACTGTGCTTTTATAATAGGTAACAAAAAATAACTACTTATTCAAAAAAATTACATAAAATATCTTATCTTTATTTCATTATTAATTTTTTTATAATGATAATAGGCTCTTATCCATTGAAGTTTCAAGTTATTTACGATAAAGTTGAGAATATGATATTATTTTTAAGAACATTTTCTAATATTTCAAATATAAGTGCTTCATAGTTCTGTAGAAATTATACCTTAAATTCAGGTGCTTTAGCAACTAAATTCATAGGCTATCTAGTGAAAATCTTATTCATGGTGTGATGCCAGTGGTGAAGACAACTGCGATATTATTTATTTTATTTTTATTCTATTCCAAATCCTTTCTCATTGTTCAGAACTAAGTTTGTGACTCCATAATTCTGTTCCTTGTGTCATCTATCACTGGACTCCATGTCTGGTAGGATTTAATTTTTGGAAAGAAAATTATTTTCTTCTCATCACCATATTAACACTCTACAACATACAATCCTTTTGAATAGGAGTCAAGTTCTTCCCTGACGAGTGAATAAGAAAGCCCTTATGTAGCCCACAAAAGGTAGCACCAACGTGAATCTCCTCTACTTCTTCCCAACAACCTCAAACCCCCGCGACTTCCTATGAGCCTCAAAAAGGATATCAAGAAAGGGCCCATCTTCCTCTTCATCCAAATTGCTCAACCATACATTATCCTCAGAAATCCCATCCTACAAGAAAAAGCGGAAAATTTACCTATAGGGTTTACAAATCCTCCTCAAGAACATCAACACCTTCAAGCTCCCATCCCTCATGGGCAAGGAAACTCACATATTCAGCCCACTCATTAGAGCCTCCTTTTCCAGCAACAATACCCTCATTTCCATTAGTAGAACCTCCATCTTACACAACACCATCTTCATCTGTAGCACCTTCCACACCATCAACAAACCCTCTGCCACAACCATCAGACCCACAATCACTAGAAGAGGATCACACAGCTGCTAGAGTTTGAGAGCCTGCTGTTACCATCAAAGCATGTGGTTCCCATCACCATGTTAGTAGCAATTATTAATGTTTATTTACACTCTTGTCTGAATATTACTGTCTCTATTATTTGTGTATTTAGTAAGGATCTTCACAGCTATATTAGTATTTTTGGGGGTGTTCTATTTGAGCATTTTGTAAAAGTCATTACAGCCAACTTCCAATTGGGTAGGGAAAACACTCTAGCTAGGCAAACATAGCCAAGACTATTATGATTTTCATATTTTTTTTTTTGTAGACCTGGGGTGAGTTCTAGCATTTGGAGTATTCTCAAGGCCATCTACAAAAACCATATGCACATAGAACACACATGTGTAGGTAAACAAAACTATATTTCATAGATATAGAATAATGTCCCTACAATAAAATATGGCACCTAATATATTATTATTGATGGCACTAATATCAGTCCATACATCATGTCATCATCACAATACTTGGATTTGGTGACTAATGTAGCAGACAATTTGATAAGCATGACATAAGTCAAAGTCTAAGCTTCACCACCTGCTACAGAATTAAAACAATAAAATGTTGAGAATTAGAACTACGTCAATCTCAATGAGTTTCTCTACAACAAATTCAGGAAATTTTGGAGCTTGGTTTTGAAATAGATGCTATAATATGCTCAATCTTTTTCTTATTTATTTTTTGATTCCTCACTATGTTTTATACTTTGCTTTCACAGGATTGTATTTGTTTCAAACAAATCATTCCTACTAAAGACCGCATCACTGTTGTTACCTACAAGTATGTTCCTTAAACATATTTTTTGCACTAGCTACAACACTAGTCATTGTAATAAATCCCTTGTAACAAGCAAAATTTTATCCATTTAATAGAAATAGCTCATCACATGTTGCATTTTCTTTCATGTTTTAACATAAAAAATCAAAGGAGATTCCAATAACATTTTTTACTTTCAAACCACAAGAGAACTTATCGACCTATGCACTTTTATAGGGATACTCCAGATCCATTTAGCTATGTCTCTATCTTTGACACCCAATGCAATCACCCTGTTGAAAAATGACACACTGGATGTACGTCTGCATCTCCAAGTCTTCAGTATTTCAACTTTTGGACAAGCCGTTGAATCCACACCTAGATATAAATTAGCACTCTTTGACGGGCTGCACCTCCAAAAAGCCACCTTGCCAAAAAAGTATAACCATTTAGTAACTTCAAATACAATACAGAAGGGCACTATACTACAACTCACAAAATTTACTTTCCCTTCTATTTGTCATGCAAGGTGAGCCTACAATTTCAATCACTATAGTCAACTATTACATGTTTGCATTTGTGGGTTTCATTTTGCCTACCTAATAATGCATTTTTCTTCAAATCAATAGGTGGATTGTAATCTCTGAACTAGAGATTGCATGCATAGAACATGACATCATAGGTGATCCCACCTTTCTCTACAAAGAAGAAGACAAACCTATACAAATAAATCTGGAGCTTTCATCTGAACCATGTACAAACTTAGATAGAATTGGCACATCTACAGAGTCACCTCCTAAGAGATTGATGTTTGGAATACATACATCCCTACGCAAAAAAAATGATATCTCAAATATCACCCCTGTGAAAAACTTGAATCCTTTTCAAACAAGGTGGACAATAAAAGGTCGTGTAACTATGAAGAAATAAATGCACCAATTCAACACAAAGAAGGGACATGGCCAGGCATTTAGTTTTGATATTGTTGATAGTGAGCACACTGAAGTACATGTCATGTGCTTCAATGAAATTGTTGACCTTCATTTCAGGCATGTCCAAGTTGGTTCTGTATATACATTGTCTGGTGGGACCATTAAAGCAACAAATAAGTTCTACAATAAATTGAACAGTGAAATAGAAATCACTTTAATGGATGATTCAAAGGTCGTTCTTTGTGATGATGATCTCTTGATTCCAGTACATCAATTTTATTTCACACCCATTACAAAGATCATTAATAAAGCTAATATTTATTCTATGGATGTTATTGGAATTGTTATATGTGTGGACTCTGCCTCAACAATACGAAGAAGAGATGGGACAAAGGTTTTAAGGAGGAGCCTCAAATTGGTAGACTCATCTGCGTCCACTATCAATGTCACATTGTGGGGTCAAACAACTCAAAAGGAAGGTTCTGAATTGCAAGAAATGTACCACCTACAAAAGTTAGTTGTTCTTGCAATAAAATATGCCCGTGTAACTGAGTATAATGGTAAGGTCATCAACACTCTAGCCACCTCTCAATTGTTTATTAACCCTGATATCAAAGAAACAAAAGAGCTACATTGTTGGTTTACAAAGAATGGAAATGAAATTACCATGCCAACAACAACACTTCTAGATGCACCCCTTCTTCTTACACGCAAGAACATTGCCAGCATCCAAGGACATTCTTTAGATCTAACACAACCCTTTTAATGCATTCTCAAAGCAACAACTGTTTTCATCAAATCAAATTCATTTTGTTACCCAACTTGCCCTATTGAGTCTGAGGGAAAACAATGTAAGAAAGGAGTTGCACAAAATAATAAAGGAAAATGGTACTGTTCAAAGTGTGAAGCTACCTTTGAAGATTGTAATTATAGATATGTTCTTCAGGTCAAGCTTGAAGACCACACAGGTTCTCTATGGGAAACTGCCTTTGAAGAATCCCCAAGTAAACTCATCAGAATGCTTGCAAAAGAACTATATCTACTTCAATTCAATCAGGAAGCAAAGACAACCAGTGAACAAGTTATACAAAATGTATTGTGCAAACAATTTCTCTTCACCCTATCAAGTAAAAATGAAACATACAATAATGAAGCACGAATGAAATCAATTATTTCAAAAGTTGATATAATAGATTTCACAAGCGAAAGCAACTTTTTGTTGAGTCAAATAGCTAAGGTCTGCACTGGGAACCAAAAATGATCAGTTAAAATGTTTTCCTTTTCCTGCAAGCACCCTCCACACTCTTTACAATGTTTTCCCTTTTCTGCAAGTAGCCTCCCCACTCTATATAATCTAACGAAAGAAATTTTTTTGTTGAGTCAAATAGCTGAGGTGTACATTGGGAACCACAAATAATCAGTTCAAATGTTTTCCTTTTTCAGCAAACAGCCTCCCCACTCTTTAGAATGTTTCCTTGTTCTGCGATCAACCTCCCCACTGTATATAATCTTTTGCATTGCACAGGGTTTCAAGACCCCTTCAAAACTTGTCTTTCACATTTACTATTGATACAAAATATATGTAAATCCATTTACTATTCTTGGGAATTCAAAAAAAGTGTTTAATTACTTTTGTATAAAGAAATTATCAATGTTTTTCCTACACACCTAACATATAAAACTGAAAAGAACATCTCTTACAAACCTTGTTTGGTTTTCCAATGTAGATAGTTAACAAAATCATATTTACTATATTTTTTTCCATTTCAGATGATGAACTCAAATCTGCAAGATTCTGAAGGACAACTAGTCCAAAGTAATTCGGAAAAATTGCAAGCTCGTAAGAGAAGTCACTTGTACTATGCTTGTCACAGAGAAGAAATAAGTGTTCATCGTACAATCCAACGAACACACAACTTACAACAACCATTACAACAACTGATAACTCACCACGTAAAAGCTTCTACAAGTTTCTCCCATCAACAAAATGAAGCACATCTGCATACACAGATGCCACAAAACATAGGTTCCACAACCAATTGCGCTATTGATTGGTCTGCCAAATTTATAGAGACATCAAAAAAAATTAGAAATAGAATAGATGCATTGTCAAGCATACAAACATGTACTGTTTGTAAGGAATGATACCCTAGTATTCATGTTTCTTCAACAAACAACAATCCTATTTGTAGAAGATGCATTGCTGAGAAAGGCATACATCAATTCTCCATCGATAGCAATATGGACCCATGTGAACAACCAAATGTGCTTAAAATTCTCACCCAAGTAGAAGAGATGCTCATTGCACGTGTAAATCCAATATTGCAAGTTACTCATGCTCATGGTCGACAATACAAATATAGTGGTCACACAATTAGCTTCCCCCAAGATATCAAAACAATTGCAAACTCTTTGCCGCATAAACTTAAAGACTTGGATGTGTTGATAGTCCGAAGAATTAGTACACATGGAAAGCATTATGATTGCTATGTTAGTAGATGTCATGTTCAAAATGCACTTGCATACAAAATAACATATGATCCCTACTACAAGGATGTTGAAATCAATATCAATGCATTGGCAGTACTCCCTGATTCAACTACAAATATTCTAGACATGCTGCATACCATGGAATGTGAAAATGAAGAACCAACAACACATGTTGAATTTGAAAATAATCCCAATGATGAAGAAATTGAAACAGAATATTCAACATCATTTATGTTTAGGCTACCAAATAAGCATCGTGAGTTACAGGTGGGTGCATGGAAATGGGTAGCAATTCTGTGGACACCCTAAAAAAAAAAGTTGAAAACCATAACGCGAGCACATTATAACTTTCTCGCGTTATGTTTTCCGTTAAAGCTAGGCAAGGTCTTGGCGGATACAACTACAAAGACATAATGTGAGCGCATTATAACGTGCTCACGTTATCAACTATTAAAAGCAAAAAAACAAATGCAAATCTCTCATTTGCATTTTGACTGGTTTTTTTGTTGCACCCATGGCCAAAAAACCCAGAATATCGTGCTCGCATTCTAGGAGGAGAATTTCTTCACCAAGAATCTGTATTTCTTCACAACGATGGCACCACGACGATGAGGAGCTGTAAGTGGTAAGGATTCTATGGTTTTTGTTTTGAATTTGTTAGTTTTAGGTTGAATTTGATATCTATTTGTTTGAATTTTTAGGAGATGTAAATCAACCTGCAAACCCTCAAAATCCTCAACAAGAAGACCAACCAAATCCTCAAGATCAAAATCAACCATAACATCAACCTCCTCCACCAATCTCTCAACCCCCTCCTGGCACTCAACAAAATTTAATGAGTGAAATTGAGAAAAACAAAAAACAAATTGAGGATTTGATCAATGGGTTGAGTGATCCAAATGGTTCAACCACAGAAAGAATGACCCTAGCAAATTCATTGAAAGATATGTTAACAAACGTAGATTCAATTAGCAAACAAATAACTAGATGGGAAGATAGGAGATAGGTGGCTAGGGACTATTATGAAAATAAACTATCATACAAGGATGCGAAAGATTTAAAAATTACAAAAGGTGATTTGTGCTCATTATTCACCAACCCACGCACAAATCAAAATCTTACCCTCAATGCGAAGAGGTTTCCTATCCATTGGTGCCACCACCAACATATGAAGGAGCAGTTTTATGATAGGTGGTACATGGTCTTCGATTACCCACCGTGCAACAATTGCGAGGTCCCGCAATATTTCCTTAGGAAACTATACAATGAGTTCATATTGAACAAAATCCCAAATTATTTTGATATGAGGGATTTCTAGGGGAGAGGTGGGGGGTAAGCTCAGGATAGACCTAGTGCACAACCAGATTCTACGCGGCAAGGTAGACGAGCTCTCGCTAGGCCACCTCATGAGCATGTTGTTATGCCTTCCATTTTGAAGGAAAGTGCTGACGTAGAGACATTGCAGGCAATCAACACTTTGACCTAGAGTGTCATCCATCATACTAGCCCTATTCTACAGCGTTATCCAGGGGAGTCTTCTAGTGGTGGCCTTCGAACACATGTGTGTCAATCTTGTGGGGTTACTTGTTCACATGACCCCACTGACCCTCAGGAGACTGGTACGCAGGATCCATCTGCAGCTATGGAGATGGAGAGGGCAGCTGACATTTTGCTTGAGGCATATGCCATTGATAGTCAGGTAAAAGTTAGTGCATGTGTTCATTGAATTTAATTTATAAATTTCAATTTTGAAATGCAAGATTAACTAAAAATGTTTTATGATTTTAATAAAATTGCAGGGTCACAGTGTTGAGACTGGATACACCGGGCCCCCACCAACCTATTTTTGCAGTACACCTGTCTCTAGGGTATGTAACTAGTACACAATTATAATTTTATTGCATATTAATGACATTGTTTTATGAATTGTAATTTAATATGCAATTTTGGATGTTGAACAGACTAATATTATAGGTTTTGATGGAACACTTCCCAATGGCGGTGGATTTACTCAAAATTTCACACAGGTAATAGAATAAAGAGTTTAACTAATGAATCAAGTACTTAATAGATTTGTGTAGTTTATACATGCACATCGTTGATTACGTTGAATAATTTGTTGTTTTATTTTCAGTTGTTTTTAGACAATACACCTCTAAATGTGATGAGGGAAATGGATATTGGTGTGACATCTGCTATAGAATCCTCGATGGCTCTGACAGAAGAGGTATGAGGCAAATTAGTAAATTTTAATTTACATTTGTTGTTATAGATGTTAGTTAGTGAAAAATAAAACCATTATTGATTCACGTAGTTTTTGTCTATTTGTATGGTTTATATAGGGCTTGAGCATGCCTAAGCATGGGCATGAGGATATTTCCCTGATGGAGAGAGATCGTGAGATGGCTGTAAGTGATTATTTTGTCAAATATATCATTTTTTATAATGTAATTTCTATATATTCATGTCTTTACTTCTTATTGTAACAGTTAAAACTTCACCATGAGCTAAACCTTAGGAGGATTAGTAGGAGCACTCCATGAGTGCAAAAAAAATGATTGACAGACCTATCGCCATCCGAGCGAAAAGGAAAGGGAAAGATTTTATTTCCTACGCATGGAGAGCAATGACTTTTGATTCCAGAGTCCTTTGTTGTATGCCTGCATGGCAGTTTTGTACATATTTTTTATTGGACATATTTGACATTGTATGCCTAGATGGCATTCTCGTAAGCCTATATGGCTATTTTGTACATATATTTCATACTTATATCGACATATATTTATGTATGCCTACATGGCTATTTGGTTAATACAAATATCTTTTATCGATGCCTATCCATATTTGCATTCTAAATTGATGGTTCAATAGATATGAGTTATGTGTATTCAAGTGTATACTTTACAACTTACGTGTATACTTTGTGACTTACGTGCATTCGAGTGTATACTTTGTGGCTTACATGTTTTCATGTATATACCTTGTATTCGTGCATATACTTTGTTTTAATTTGTGTATACTATGTATTCGTGTGTATACTTTTTGAGGCTTACGTGTTTTTGAGTACTTGTACTTCCCTTATTGACATGTACATGTTTGAATTATTCACGTGTATAATTATTAATTGGTTAGCCCTAGTATTGATCTATGTCATCCTCAATGCATGATCCTTGAGATGGAGTAAGTACACCCTCAAGGTCAAAAGGAGTTTCACATGCATTCTTTATAGGCTCATTTTGGTAGTGAAACCAAAAACCTCTTGCATCATTGAAACAAAAAAAAAATTCCTTTATAGCAGGTCTGAAGCCATTATCATTCTCCATCAGTTCTTCATGTATCCACTCCCCATAAATGGTTGTCTCATGACCTTCATGAAACCAAGCACTTATCTCACTTGTGATAGAAGAAATGTATGAAGATTTATCTTCCTCCTTATGAACCATTCATTATCATGAGAGATGTGTTCTTGTGAACCACTACCGATGAATCATGGGTGAATGAGTTTAACTTGTAAAACTACATGATTGAATCCTGATAGCAATATCACAATATTTATATATCTAAATGTGTTATTTCCTTCAGCTAAAATTTGTGCTAATACTTATGTGATTGATGTATGTTTGTGTATGGGATCATAGTATTTCTATTTGATGATGCTATTTTGTCTATAAGGTTTATTTATTAAAGGGTGAATGAAACAAGTTTTAAATCCTTACAAATCTTTGAATTTATTAGGTTTTTCTATTTGTCGAGTCTAGGGTCCGAGCCCGAGTCCAAGTCAAAAAATGCCTTGTGAAGTCCGAGGCGAGTCCTAGTCTTGTAACACTAGTGTGAACACATCAAGGAATAATGTATATGCCGATGAAGAGAAAACCCATCCTTGTTTCCAAACAAACCATGGTATAGATATGGTTGGTCAAGATAAAACATCACTCTCCTGGATAGTTCAAACCATAATCTTTCATGGTTACAAACACACCTTCATTATGTGTGTTATTGATCCTACTGAAGAAATGGTGGAACATGTTGTAGATCAAATATTGCAACCCTAAGTCCACAAGAAGGTTACTTGTCCTTATTTTTGTAAATGTCTTTAAGATGTTCATCCTTCTTGAGTAATGTGAACTATTGATGTTATCTAGATCTTTGAAACTATTTGCAATCATGTGCAATACTGTAGAAGCTAGAGCTATATCTAATACTACATATGACTACTCAATGGAATCCTGATAGCAATATCACAATTTGACACATTGTAGAAAATACCTCCTACTTATCAATTGATGAGATAAAGGGGCTCTATAATGAATGTTTCATAAGGCACAACACTTGCTAAAGGTTTTGTAAATGGGGTTGCAAGCTAAGTGGGCTTAACCTTGGGGAAAAAACTTCGTTGTTAAGCACTTGAGCTCGAGTATACTAGAATGGGTGACCTCTCGAGAAGGCCTAGTGCCTCACCTCTGTGAGCATAACTTGTATGCAATGACTGCTAAGTGGGCCATTCAATATCATTTCAAATTTGTTGCTTTAAGCAACTTACAAATTTGAAACTTAAGACTCCTCCAACCTAAGGGATCGATCTGGTGGAATATAACTCAGAACGATTCCACGTGTTTCGGTGCAAAAGAGGAACATTCCTAGCATAAACATACCTATTTGGACATGTTGGAATAGACCGCTTGGTCACACAAGTTGCAGAACGAAATTTCCACCACTCTGCAATTTTGCACTTCTTGCATTTGATGTTTTTTCCATCAAGTGAAAATCCACCACCACTAGAAAACCACTCCGAGATAGCCAAAACCGAGAGAGGTCTTTGTAGACAGGCTCAACGCAATCCTATGGGATCAAACAAGAAGTTTCTAAGCATCACGGTATCCGAGTAATAGCATGCTAATGTTTGCAACTATTTTGCACTTTGGACCCTTAAGGGATCGATCTGGTGGAACATAGCTCAGAGCGATTCCACGTGTTTCAGTGTGAAAAAAGACCATTCCTAGCGTAAAAATACCTACTCGGACATGTTGGAACATTCCGCTTGGTCACACGAGTTACAAAGCGAAACTTGCACCACTTTGGAACTTTGCACAACTTGAATTTGACACCTTTTCCATCAAGTGAAAATCCGCTGCCACGTGAAAACCACTCCAAGATAGCCAAAACCGAGAGAGGTTTTTCTAGAGGGGTCCAACTCCTTTTTGTAGGATCAGACGAAAAGTTTCTAAGTGTCACGGTATTCGAGTAATAGCATGCTAAAGTTTGTAATTATTTTGCACTTTGGACCCTTAAGGGATCGATCTGGTGGAACATAGCTCAGAGCGATTCCACTTGTTTCGGTGTGAAAGAGAACCATGCCTAGTGTAAAAATACCTATTTGGACATGTTGGATCTGTCCACTTGGTCACACGAGTTGCAGAGCGAAAGTTGCACCAATTTGCAACTTTGCACAACTTGAATTTGACACCTTTTCCATCAAGTGAAAATCCACCGCCACGAGAAAACCACTCCAAGATAGCCAAAACCGAGAGAGGTTTTTATAGAGGGGCCCAATTCCTTTTTATAGGATTAGACAAGAAGTTTCTAAGTGTCACGGTATCTGAGTAATAGCATGCCGAAGTTTGTAGCTATTTTGCACTTTGGACCCTTAAGGGATCGATCCGGTGGAACATAGCTCGGAGCAATTCCACATGTTTCGGTGTGAAAGAGGACCATGCCTAGAATAAACATACCTATTTAGATGTGTTGGAATAGTCCATTTGGTCACATGAGTTGCAGAGTGAAAGTTGCACCACTTTGCAACTTTGCATAGCTTGAATTTGACACCTTTTCCATCAAGTGAAAATCTACCACCACGAGAAAACCACTCCAAGATAACCAAAATCGAGAGACATTTTTCTAGAGGGGTCGAACACCTTTCTGTAGGATTAGATGAGAAGTTTCTAAGTGTCATGGTATCCGATTAATAGCATGCTGAAGTTTGCAGCTATTTTGCACTTTGGACCCTTAAGGGATTGATCCGGTGGAACATAGCTCAGAGTGATTCCATGTGTTTCAGTGTGAAAGAGGACCATGCCTAACGTAAACATACCTATTTGGATGTGTTGGAATAGTCCGCTTGGTCACATGAGTTGCAGAGTGAAAGTTGTACCACTTTGCAGCTTTGCACAGCTTGAAGTTGACACCTTTTCCTTCAAGTGAAAATCTGCCGCCATGAGAAAACCACTCCAAGATAGCCAAAACCGAGAGGTTTTTCTAGAGGGGCCCAAAAAATTTCTATAGGATCATACGAGAAGTTTCTAAGTGTCACGGTATTCGAGTAATAACATGCTGAAGTTTGTAGCCATTTTGCACTTTGGACCCTTAAGGGATCGTTCTGGTTGAACGTAGCTCAGAGCGATTCCACATGTTTCATTGTGAAAAAAGACCATGCCTAGCATAAGCATACCTATTTGGATGCGTTGGAGTAGTTAGTTTGGTCAAACAAGTTGCAGAGTGAAAGTTGCACCACTTTGCAACTTTGCACTGCTTGAATTTGACACTTTTTCCATCAAGTGAAAATCCACCGCCACGAGAAAACCACTCCAAGATAGCCAAAACCGAGAGAGGTTTTTCTAGAGGGGCCCAACACCTTTCTGTAGGATTAGAGGAGAAATTTCTAAGTGTCACGGTATCTGAGTACTAGCATGCTGAAGTTTGGAGCCATTTTTCACTTTGGACCCTTAAGAGATCGATCCAGTTGAACATAGCTCGAAGCGATTCTACATGTTTCGCTGTGAAAAAAGGCCATGCCTAGCGTAAAAATACCTATTCAGACACGTTGGAGCAGTTAGTTTGGTCACACGAGTGCAAAGCAAAATTTGCACCACTTTGCAACTTTGCATTGCTTGAATTTGACACTTTTTCCATCAAGTGAAAATCCGCCACCATGAGAAAAACCACTCCAAGATAGCCAAAACTGAGAGAGGTTTTTTTAGAGGGGCCCAATGCCTTTCTGTAGGATTAGACGAGAAGTCTCTAAGTGTCAGGGTATCTGAGTACTAGCATGTTGAAGTTTGCAGCCATTTTGCACTTTGGACCCTTAAGGGATCGATCTGGTGGAACATAGCTCAGAGCGATTCTACGTGTTTCAGTGCAAAAGAGGACCATGCCTAGTGTAAAAATACCTCTTCTGACTTGTTGGAACAGTCCGCTTGGTCACACGAGCAGCAGAAAAATGTGTACAAATTGTTTACATGACCTTTATATGACCTTTTTCACATTGTTTACATTTCAAAATTCAAAGTTTGCAAATTTTCCTACTCAAGGCATTTACAGAACAAGGTGCTACTACACCAAACATGAACTCCAACCTTACAATATTTGAGTATATCTCATTATGTAATTAAATCTTTTTACAATGCCTCTAGCACTTCGTTCTCTCAGATCTTTTACAATGTCACTCATACATTCAAGATTCTCTTTAAATGTCTACATCATAGGTGCTCATTATGAGGTTAACTTCAAATGAGTAACTTGAGATTCCCTCGCTAAGCTTCACATGCTCTCTGATAATGGCTTGAAATCAAAATTGAGATTTTTCAAAATCATTAAAATAAGTATGTTGCATTGCTTTTTTGGTTGAGATTCTCTTTGATGGCTCTTAAATCAGCATTTTCTGCAACAAAAGATCAATCAACCCTTAGTAGTTTACTTACAAATATGCAAAGTAAAAGAGAAAAGGAAAGAGCATCCAAAATGGAAATGAAATAAAAATAGATGGAAGGCACTTACAGATGTTGCATGTAGGCATCAAAATAAGGATGTTGCATTACTTTTTTGGTTGACATTCTCTTGGATGGCTCATATATCTGCATTTTTTGCAAGGAGACACAAATCACTATAAAAGAAGATGATAGCATTGGCATCAAACAAATTAATGTGCATACAAGTATAAATTAATAAGAACCAATGTGCATATACTTACAAATTAATCCAACAAACCATCCGGGTCTGCTCTACTTTTTATTATGTCAAGTATTGCCTCATGGTCAGGCTCATAGACCTTCCATAATGTCTTGTTCAAAGGTCTACCCCCATATTTGGTCAAATGAACATTGGATTCCACGACAAGGTTCGAGTAATGAAGAATCTTACGATGCATGTCAAAGTCCTGAAATAGCCAATGTTTAACACTTGAATGTGGGTACCTTCTAAGCCATGTTCCAGTAACCACAACTGAGCCTGTAGGGTATTCGATGTTTTCTCCATCTATAACTGGGGCCTCAAATTTCTTTTTGGTCTCAACACAATGACACAAGTAATAGTCTATTCCCTCTTCATTGTCTTCATCTGCAATAATTGCATAAACATGCCTTGCATTGATATGTGCAAAAAATCTCTTGAAATTTGTCAATATTACAAATGCAATACAAAGTAAGATCTAACGATATGGAATTTCAACAACTAAGAAAGTAGATATATCACTTCGTTGAACTAGATCTGATATGTGGTCAAAGTCGACCGATGATTCTATTTGTGTCAGTTCCAATGCCGTCAGAGGTCGATATGTGTGAAGTGGGCTAAGAAAAATTGTGAACCATTTGTCAACCCACTCCCTTGACTCACAATCATTCCAGTCTTGCATTGTACATGAAGAACAAAAGCATGCCATATTTTGTGTATCGATACTCCATGAACTTGTATTTGAGCTAAGGAAAGAGTGTACCTCACTCGATCCTATTAGTGTACAACAGTCTTCATATGGTGCAATGTTAGTATCATCCATCAACCAAAAAAATCTATGAATTGAAGACGTACCTTCATTACCTGGACCCATCAAAGCATTACACCACTCGACGATTGATTTTGCATTTGTCAACTTTGCATTGTCTTTATACTTTAACTCTTCTTGTGCTAATGCTCTTTTCGTGCATGCTCCCCCTTTCCATGTCCAGCCTCACAAAAGTTCCACATATGTTGAACACCTGTAATGACATGCATCTTGCACAACCAGTAGAACATGCGCGATTTCTTGAACTGTGCTACATAGTTATCATACCATATTATATGTTGATCATATTCTATGCCCCTCTGAGCCAAACCACTGTAGAACGTTTGGAAGAAACCTTGCACGAACTCTGGAGAATGTGTGTGATCATCACTAATGTAAAAGTGGTACTCCCTTAATACCTTCCTTTGCTCATCTATACTATCAGATGCATGAATGAATGCTATGTGCATAAATATCAAAACTTGTGTGGAGTTGTAATACTATGATTGCACCTCATGTTGTGGCTGTAGAGTGTAGTTCTTTGCAAATTCAACCATGGATACTATGCTTCCAATTGGAAAGGTGTCCTTGCATAGCTTGAACTGCGTGTCTAACCATCGGGCTCTATGGGTATGCATTGCATACTCAGACAATATACTATCATGAAATGTGGTCATAAATTTGTACATTGGAATCTTCTCAATAGCCAAATCACACCTTTTTGCTTGAGACCCATCTTTTGTATCATATGCCACTATTTTATAATTCCCAAACTCTACTAGTTTTTGTCCCACCTCATATGTGCTTTCCATATGTTGACATACTGGCATACGCTGGAAGCCACCACAACGCTCGCATGAACCATCCAAGCATGTTGTCCTATAGAATATCCAGCTATCCTCTATTTCAGATAAATTTTTGATAAGAACTCTCTTGAAGATTTTGGTGGGGCTTCTACGCCACAATCCTGCAAAACATCGTTAGTATGCAAATCTAAACATATAGAATGATAAACATCGTAATGGTTAGAAAATTCAATATGTAGTCTACAACAACAAGTAGTGCGTGTGTGATTTATCTTGAGATAAAAAGGTTTAAGCAGTTCAAAAAATCTTTGAGAAATATTAATTTGAGGATAATCATTTTCAAATTTTTGAAAAAATTGGATTTGAGTCATATCCAAAAAATGCTTTGGATGTGGCTCACGATTCCGACTACCGATTCTCCTTCTTACCACATCCCTTTGATTCAGAGATGGCCTTGTGTTACTCTTCCAATACTCTTCAATTATTGTTCTCAAGGCTTCAACAACTTCTTTATCTTTTCGTGACAGTCTCCCCGAGAATTCCCATAATTCATTTGTATCATTGCCCTCAATTCTTTGCCACCTTTGAATGGTCTAGGAAGGCTCGTGTATAGGAGTTTCTATAAACCGTCCCTCTTTGCATTGAAAAATGGGGGTTTTTGTATTGGAAACCTAGTTGAGTGGGTAAGGTCCTAAGACCTAGAAATTATCTTGTTTTGAGACCTAATAGAAGACTTTTTTTGGGTTTGGAAGTTTGGTGTGAAGATCTAAGGGTAGTTTCTTTGTAAAATCGGCCTACTTAGAGGCCTAAAATAGTGAAAAAGGTCAGTTTTCTTAATGTTGTCCCAAAGGAGTCGTGTGATGGGTTAAGGTATGTATTGCAACTCTGAAATTGGTTCTACAATCATTCTTTTATTTTCTTGGTGTTTTCAAAAGTTTTGGAGTTAAGGGCCCAAAACTGGTTTTGCACAGTAACTAGATTCCAAGGGTGAAATTTGGGAATTAATGTTTTTGTTTGTTGTCCAGCTTGGAGGAGTGTTGGGATTGGTCCATTAAACCTTTTTAATCTTCTTAGATGGATCTTGAAGGAAAGTTGACATCTTCAATGGTTTTGGGTCCTCTAACTCTGCATCAAAAATGAGTATCACAGTTTGAAGTGTGTGCATGGTTTGGGAGATACGTGTGACAGTTTGTAGATGCTTGGCTACTAGTAATGTAGACAGTGAACAAAGGAACTAAGTTTGTGTGTAAGGGCAGACTTCTGAAAGGTTTCATTTTTGTTGTACTAACTCAAACAAATATTTATTAAGCAAATAATGGTTTGGTTGTGCCTTAAGAATTATAGTTTGTGATTGTAAACAATGGTGCCATTATGGAAGATTTAAGACAACTTGTGAATGAAATAATCATTGGTTGAAATTTTGAGGAACCTAGTTGATTGTAATCAGTTATTTTCAATATTTTCAGGTGTTTTGAAGGTCCTTAAGGAATTGGGAACTCTTAATGCTAATTTGAGTATACGAATAAAATGTTTTGTGAAGGGAAATATAGTTGAAAAAGTGTGTCAAAAGGTGTTGATTTCTTCCTTTGTACTGCATCAGTTTGTGCAGAGGTATTGGAAGGTGTTTGGACCCTTCAGAGGAATGGGAGAGGCTTGGAGTTGTCTTAAAGGATGAATTTTGGTGAATGGTTCTGAATTTCTATAATTGGCAAGTGTAAAATGGTAATTGGCAAGTGTATATAATTGTGTATATAATTTGGTAATTTAAAATGTGCATTGACAACCTAAGGTTATAATGACAAACAAAAATGAAAGCAAGCCATAATAGAATGAAAGAAAATTTGTAAAGACTTCACATACCTTAAAAACCAGACTTTCAAATGAAGGAGTTCAACCCAATTATGTAGCCTTAGCTTCTTCTTTCTTCAAACTCCACAACAATTTGACTTGTTGAAAAGTTTGTTCCCTTCCACACTTCAATTGTATATCAGTTTTCAATTGAATTCAAACTTCAATTGATATTATATGTCTTTCAGTGTGGAAACTCTTCTATTTCATGCAAAGGTGGTAAGAAGATCATGGAAAAGGTGATGGAATGTGAAAAAGATTCTTGCACACTTCACAACATCATCAAAAAGATATTTTTTGTTAGAGAACGCATAGAACCAATGGAATATGCA